>JAMJFZ010001881.1:9870000-10015000 GCA_026225945.1 Cricetomys ansorgei
ACTTGGTCACAATAGCTCTAAGAGATTAATTCTAGCCTGGCAATGGTAGTGCACACCTTTAATCCCAGCACTTGGGAGACAGAGGCAGGCGGATCTCTGTGAGTTCGAGGCCAGCCTGGTCTACAGAGTGAATTCCAGGACAGCCTGAGCTACAAAAGAAAAGGAAGGAAGAAAGGAAGGAAATAAATTAATTCTAAATGGATTTGCATCTCCATACCCATATATGACATTATTTTGATGAACAGTGTCCTGAGATACTTTCATAAACTGGGAAAAAACAAAAACAAAAACCCAACCTGGAATGGGAACTTTGCCGTGTCTCATCTACCCGCGGATAAGGTCAGAAAAGAGGTTTCTTTAGCTTTAAAACTTTCCACCAATATTTACCGATGGTGCTATCATCCACTCATTCATTTCTCCACAAACCATCAACTAGCTGCACTCAGCACTCTCTTAGGCGCTGGAGACACATGGACGAACTACACAAGCCCCTGATCCTGTGATGCTCCTGTTTTGGTGCAGAGGATGTTGATGAAAAAGCAAACAGCAAAAACAGAGAAGCCAGGCAACACACTAGGGAGTGAAGGAGAGCAGCCTCAGCTAGACAAAGTAGTCCCGAAAGGTCTTTCTGGAAAGCTGACAGTCATACTGGTGCTCAGGAGTGGATTATGGGAAGCAGCCCCCCAAAGATCAAAGACCAGAGCTGGATGGACCTCCTTCTGTTGAAGGAGTTGCAGGAAGACAGAGGAAGGAGGAGGGGAGGGACAGAGGGGAGACTGGAGAACAGGGACCAACACTGGGAAGCCCTACAGGGTTGGGAGCTTGGTCTTCATCACACACAGTGGGAGTGTTGACGGAGTCTGAGCAGACGTGAAGGGAAGCTCAGCCTGACCACCAAGAGCACAGGCAGGATCGATGCCCAAGGAAAATGGACCAATTAGGATATTATTAAAACAATCCCAGCAACAGATGTCAATGGTTTGTATTTAAAAGGCGATGGTGTTAAGGGCACGGCTAGACTTTAGATGTATTCCAAGGACTTGCTGATGGATTAGGTGTATGGAACTGAGGAAGGATTCAAACCTGAGCAAGTACGCCCCCTGTAGAAAAGGCTCCTGTATTTGCTATTAGCCATCCCACTTCACAGACCCTTCGGCCACTAGAGCCTGCCTTTAGAAGTGAAGCCATATCATGTCTGGTTATCATCTCCAAATGGTTAGTTCCAAATGGAAGCCACAGATGAAGACTGCCAACCCCCACCCTAAGAACAGTTGCGCTGTAAAGCTAACACCTCGCCCTGGAGAGACGCACTAAATAAAGTGGGGTGTGTAAATCACGGGGCAGAGTGGATGGGGTAGAGAAAGCAGGTAGTCCAAGAGGCCTAACATCTGCTTTGCCAGTGTGCAGACCCATGACGTCAGTGGCATCCTTCACCTCTCTGGTGCTCGCTTAAAACCCTGGTCACATGCCTAGTCAAGATTTATAACTGTTCCCCAGTACTTAGCAGGCCCAAGCAGCTTTACCAGACAAGCTCTGAAAACCCCAGACAGCTATTTTTATCCCCTCCCCACCAACTCAGGCTCCCAAATATGGGCATAATATTTACTACGTGAGGATTAAATGGGGTAACGTATGTGAAAGAATCATACGGTAACTGCTCAATAAATGGTGTTTCCTTCCCCGTTACCCCCATGCCAGGTACTTCCTACACGGGGAATGTATCTCATCTTCCCCTTTACCTTAGGGTCACCATAGGATCATCTCTGATGGGATGCAGGGAGGAAACCACCCTGGCAGGAGACAGGAGCCCCTGGGAACATACCTCACCAGTCACTAAACTAGTTTGTGATTTTGGTGAGTCCCTCGCTTTTCTGTAAAACAGATTGTACCATATTAGAGGATCTTCAAGGTGCTATTGGCCCAACATGTATATTCTTCCAGACACTAGAAAGTGTAAACAAGGCCACTAGTACTCCAGAAGCCATAGAGAGCATCCTTGGGCCTGAGGCCTCTCAATATACAAGTAGACATTGTCTTCCTTTTGGCCTACAATTTGGGTCAAATGCTGCATTTTAGAGTTCTGGAAGATTTTATTCACACTAACCCCACCCCCACAATTGACTCATTCAGTGAACACAAGAGGCATGGCTGTACCATGCTCTGTTTCACACCCAGCCCAGTGGTGCCCTGGAGGTGACCTTGGTACCCAACTTTGCAGTTCTGGGGTGTTCCTCCCAGCTCTCTTCTCCTCACTCTCCAAGGTAGGACGGCAGGTGTCTGGTGTGAACAGTTCTGTCACAGTCTTAATGAGAAGGCAAATCAGTTTAAATGTCTTTGGAAGATCATCTGGCAACATTTATTAAAATCTGAGACGGGTGTGGTAGCACACAGATATGATCCCAGCACTTGGGAGGTTAGCACAGGAGGAACGGTAATCTCAGGATAGTTTCATCTATAAAATGAGTTTGAAATCAGCTTAGGCACAGTAATGCCCATAGTCTGACTTATTCCAGACACTGAGACAGGAGGATTGTGTGAGTCTGAGAGATAGGATTGAACCTAGGTAACAGCAGGATTCTATCTAAAACTAACTAAATACATTTTGTGCAGGGGTTCTTAGTAGTTGAGTGCTTGTCTAGCATGCATGAGGCTCCAAATTCATACATTAATATCACACACAAAAAAATAAAATAAAATAAATAATGTATCTATGTCCTTTGGACTACCCAACATTAGTTCAAGAAATTACTCTTATAATTCCAGCACAGAGAAGACTGAGACAAGACCTTGAGTTCAAGGCCAGACTGGACTACAGGTGAGAGCTTATATTGAAGGAAAGGAAAGAAATAGAAAAGGGAAAGAGAAATTACATTTATAGGAACACTTCAACAAAGGAACATAATATATAAGATTATGATTCTGCGACTTTATTTGTAGCAGCAAATAAATGCCAGAGTTAGCTAAGTACACTCTGATATACCTACATATCATTCTGCTCTTTGCTTCTTCTGCAAGAATTACAGCTTTTGGGATAAATAGTGAAAATCCATAAGCTGGCATAAAAGATTCCTAGAGTCAGGGCTGGAAAGATGGAGCAGATGTCAAGAGCACTTGCTGCTCTTGCAGAGGATCTAGGTTCAATTTCCAGAACTCATATGGTGGCTCATAACCACACATAATTCCAGTTCCAGGGGACCCAACACTCTCTTCAGACACCAGGTATGCATGTGGTACACATACCTACATATAGGCAAGCATGCATGCACATAAAATAAATATCTTTTGAAGGTGCCTAAAGTATATTATTAAGCAACAATATAAGTAACCCTAAACAAAATAAGTAGCCCCAGAGTGGCTGATCATACTTTGAGAAGCAGCAATAATGATAAATGCTGTTGTAGGGGGATATATGCATGGGGGAAACTCTAGGGTAATCGTCAACAGGGGCTGTCTACACATGAAACTACAAACAATTTCTATTTTCTATGTGATTACACTTCTACGCTGCTTGCTTTTTATTTTATGCTGTGCACACCTGTGCGTGCAGCTGTGCACACCTGTGCATGCAGCTGCCCATGCTGTGCTTACGGAAGCACAGGTGTCAGGTGTCCTGTCCCATCACTGTCCACCTTATTCCTTTGAGACGGGGTCTTTCTGACCCTGAGACTCACTATTTCACTAAGCTGACTAGTTTACAAGATCCAGGAATCAACCTGCTCTGCTCCCAAACTCTGGGCTTACAGGCACTTGTAGCCATGCCCAGCTTTTACATGGAGTCTGGAGATTTGAACTCAGATCTTTGTGCTTGCAAGCAAACACTCTAACCCACTGGGCCATCTCCAGCCCCTGAACTGCCTTTTTAGTTTTTTACAAGCTGTATCGCTTTTATTAGCTAAAAGAAAATTAAAGCTAATTTTCCATGCCCTTGGTTCTGTCTCCTTTTCCATCTTTGCAATCACTAATGTAGGTTCCCCAGAGCTCAGTGGGCTTCTACAAACTACATCTTCAGCATCTCAAAACTAGGCAGGAACACAATAATAAACTTTGGCAGATACAATGAGAAAGAGAGTGCTGATCCAGGTTACAGAGTAGAACGAAGATCAAGAGATCCATGTGTAACATAGTGGCTAGAATTATCAACAATGTACCTTCTACTTGAAAATTACTTTTTTTTAAAAAGCAGTTTATTATGGACTTAGTGGTACACACCAAAATCCCAGCACTTGGGAAGTAGAAGCAGGCAGATCTCTGTTAGTTCAAGGTCAGACTGGTCTACATACAGAGTTCCAGGACAGCCAGAGCCTCATAGAGAGACCCTATCTCAAAAAAGTAAAATAAAATAAGTAATTAAGTAAATGAACAGTTTAAGTGTTCTCAGCAGACATAAGTGATAGCTATGTGAGCTAACATACGTGTTATACATCTTGATTTAGCCATTTCTCAATATATACATTTCAAAATATGTTATACATCATATATAGATTTTTATTTGTTGAATGATAATAATAATAATAAAGAATGAAGAAAAACAAACTTTGACAGCCTACTCCTTGGCCTTCTGGAACTACTCAGAGCAAAGTGTGCTCTGTTCTCAAGTAAGAAATCCCAGAAGCAAGACTCAGCACACACACACCCCCAACTCCTGGTGAGCTGCTCAAACATCCTCACAGCCAGTCCCAGCAAGGACTGAGAGAGTTCATCATATCAGAGACTAACGCCAGGGTTTGGAACCGTCTGTGAGCTCACAGACCAGATTTTCTTCCTCTAAGAATTTCATCAGCAAAGAGGACTGACTACGGGGACCTATAAAGTGGCTACTGAACATGCCTTTTGCCAACTCTGGAACTCCCTTCTAATGCACTATCTCAAGCCTGAATCTAACGTCTCCTTGTTTCACAAAGAACCTTTCCATGGAGGTCCAAATCGATGAGCAGTTAAAGGAGAAACCTCTCCAGTAAGAGAAGAAAGAGAGCAAAAGAAATCTCTTCATCTGCCTTGCACCCATCCCGCAGCCTCTGAGGTGCCAGGACGATGGCCACAGGTGAGACAACTTGTTCAGTCATCCAGAAAATTGGCAGAAGAGCCCACAGAGCCATGACACCACGTCAGTTCTTAACTGCAGGCTCGCTGTTCTTTTCCTGAGAAATATTTATATGTATATGGAAGTGGCATGGAGCACAGTTTAAGCACAGGAAGGCGTACCTGCACACGTGATAATTGCACATATCAGGAGGAGATGTCTGCGTCGAACACGCCACCGACCTGACTATGAGCACAGTAGGGAAATCAAATATGGACACCAGCAACTCTAAAATCGGACTTTGTTATGATGAACGTGAATCCACCTCATACTTTCTTCCCAATGTGCTAGAACAGGAGCAGCAGGGAGAGCAGTAGCCTTCTATAGGAATGTGGCATCTAAGGACGTTGTTTTTGTTTTTGTTTTTTTGGGGGAGTGGAGGGTTCCCCAGGAATGGTACCAAATACATGAGCGGTAGAGTAGCTCCAGGTGTGTTGACCAGCCTTTTGGACAGCTGTTGCAGAGGCAGGAAGAGTGTAAGAGCCAGAGGTTGGGGGAGACTGAAGTAAAACAGTGTCTTCTGGATGTGACGGGACAGCAACGCTCCTATCACAGCAGCTGTGGTTACCTGCACAAGACCTGCGTAAGATCACACCAGTCAACATTCCAGCACTGCGGATGACTCACAGTCCCCGCCCCAACTGAGGCGCTACTCACAGCTGATCGTGTCTGGGGAATGGAGAGTCAGCTTTCTTCCAGGATGTGGCCCTGGTAGGTGGGCCCTGCTCCACTGAATGCTCCCACACCCATGAGTATATACACATCATAAACGGGACACAGTGTGTTATAGAAAAAAAGGAGAGAGGAAGAGAGAGAGAAACAGAGAGAGAGAGAGAGGACCTGTGAGGAGTTGGGGAAGGAATGAGGGAAATATGATCATAATACATTGTGTAAAATTATCACAAAAAAACTAACAAAAATATATTTGAAAATATCTGTTCCATTTAGGACCAAGAATAATAAAAATAAAAAGTGAAGATTGTTGCAAAATCCTCAGCTCTTTATCTAACAGTTGGAAACTCTAATGGCTTGAACATGGCTCAGATGTGTCTCTCCAGGTGAACCCTGGTGGACCCTCTGATGGTTTAGTGGAGATGACATCACTGCTTTCAAGGTAATAGCTCACTGGGGGAGTATGGGATGGCCCCAGTGAGCTCGTGGAGTTACTGATCCAAGGGACGACGTGGATGAACCATAAAAGGGCATTTACAAGTGAAAGAAACCAGACTCAAAAGGCTACACACCATGGTTTCATTTCTGTGGCATTCTGTAAAACACATGTATAGGGACAGGAGACAGATCGGTGACTGCCAGAGACCAGAAGTGGGAAGAGAGGATTTACAAAGAAGCTAGAGGGAACTTCTTGGGGTGTTGAAAATACTCTCTATCTTATCGTGGTGATTATTTGACTGTATGTCTCTGTCAAAATACAAAGAATTGCATGTTGAGGATGCTGAACTTCAAAGCACAGAAGCTGTACTTCGATGATACTCTTTTTAAAAGATCTTTATTTTCATTTCTCTGTGTGTGTGCGCGCGTGTGTGCTTGTGCGTGTGTGTGTGTGTGCATGTGTGTGTGTGTAAATGAGCTTACGTGCAGCACATGTGTACACGAACTGGAGTTACAAGTAGTTATGAACTGTCTCGTATGGGTGCTAAAAATTGAACCCAGTCCCTCTGGAAGATATTTAAATGCTTTTAACCACTGAGCCATCTCTCTAGCCCAATCGGCCTTTAAAAAGAAAAAGAAAAAAATATATATAAATAGTATGATTATTTTGCCTGCATGTATGTGTACCACATGTGTGCAGTGCTCAAAGATGTCGGAACAGAGTTTCAGGTCCCCTGAAATTGAAGTTACAGGCAGTTGAGAGCTGGGAACTAAACTCAGGTCCTCTGCAAGATCAGCAAGTGCTCTTAGCTGCTAGCCATCTCTGTCACCCCATCACCCCTGATCCTAGCCCTTTAAAGGAGGTGGAAGTTTTCTGGGGATACTGTGTGCCTGGAGAGAAAGGTAAGTTTTTATCATTTGCTGCAGACTCTCAAGTTTCAATAAATTCTGGTAGTTTCTAAAGAGGAGTAGCCCTAACAGTGTCATTCCCAGAGCCTAGGTTCACATCCACTAGAGACCAGAGTTGCAATAGGCACCTGGCTCTTTCCACTTGGGGAGAAGGGAGAGGAAGGAATGGTGAGATATAATAGGCCATTCTGTGGGCAGCAAAGAGGGCAGGGAAAAGCCGAGCGGTTTATCCCCAAAGTCGCTCAGTCACACACACACCCCTTGCCCAGTTAATTATCTGTCTGCTGATTCATGACTTGTGGTTCCAGTGGGCATGCTTCCTGGCCATTTCTGCTAACAAGGGCAGGATTCCTGCAGCTGGGAGGAGATGATAAACAGAGATCCAAGGGGGGCAGGGACTTGCAAAGGAAGAAATTTTATCAGAAAATTCTAGAGTCACATTCAGTTCCCCCTCCTCACAGCATTGCTTCTTTGCCCTGTCTGATGCTCTTCCGGGGAGACACATGCCACTTCTCACCTTTGCCCTCATGTTCATGAGGGGAAGAATGGAAAATCTACTGACTCCTCCAAAGACAGGGAACAGGGGAGACACTTCAGAGGACCCCCTGTGTTTTCATCATCCTCTGATCAGAAGATGAATAACAGGGCCATGTCCGAACAGCTGGGGTTGTGGTTTAGTAGTAGAGCATATTTAGCATGCACAAGACCCTGGGTTCCATTCTCAGCGCGCCCCCCCCACACACACTCACACACACACACACACACACACACCCTCACACACACACACTCACACACACACACTCACACACTCACACACACTCCAGAGTACTCAGGTAGAACACTTGATGCTACAAATGTTCAAATATTGGATTTCTTCACATTAAGAGACATCACCTCTAGGTGCCTTTTTATACTGTTCCCCACATAGTTCCTCCGCTGCCTGTGTGCCAAGCGCTGGGCACAGCGTTGGACAAAATAGACATTTTGCTCTCCTTGTGGAGACTGAAGTCTTGTGGGTGGCTTTCACCACCCTCACTTTACAAAGGTGAGACTCACAGGGGAAAAAAAAAATCAATGTGTGGGCCTTTCTCCTCCTGGGTCTTACTGAAGATTCTTGCAGAAGCAGAAGGGCTGAAATATGCCAAGCCACCAAAAAGGAATGGGTCAAATTAAGAGAACTTGATAAATTAATTCTCAGCTGGGAGCCTGGATTGCATTAATGCATGAAGCAGCAACGTTGTGGGCTGCAGACCATAATATACATTAATGATAGGAAAAATCATGACAACAGAATCGCCTCTTATTGAACACTTAATTTGTGTGCCTTTGTCTCATTCCATCTGCATAACAGAGGCACTGTTTTTCTCCACTTTACAAGTAAGGAAACGTGACTAAGGCATTAGGTAATTTGACAAGATCACATGGTCAGTTAGGCACAAAGTCAAGAATCAAACCTACATCCTACTGGCTTAAGTCCCAGCTGTCCCTTTCCCCAGCAACAAGCCTTTCCCCATCTCCCCTGGCCCCGAGGATCCCTGAAGAGGGCTTCAGTTGAAGAGTTTTCAGAATACCAACTCTAGAAGAGAAATGAGCAACTCATCCCTGATCTAATTAAGTTAGAATAAACCCTAAATATGAGGAAGCCACAAAACTCAACATTTAGATGAAGCTAAAAAGATTGTCTTTGTAGATAAAGACTGAAAGTCAATGCTGTCCTCACACAGCCCTCATCCCACAGCAGAATCGCCTGCTCTGAACAGCCTCGGTCCCCTCACTACCATCTTGCCCCTTCTGCGTCCCTTCAACACTATGTGTCCCCAAACAACTGTCCTGTCATCCACCACTTGCTTCCCCAGGAACCTAGTGATGAGCAACTCTGCCATCAACACTGGGATGGGGTGTAAGTATGACAAACATTTCTTTTACATGGTGCTCTAGAATCCTCTGTTTCTCAACAGGACTCCACCTACCTCTCAGAGGGAGTCTGAGGCTAGCTCAGCACAAGTTATCACCTCTCTGGATTATTCCTATCACAAGAAATCTGTGAACAGATATCCTCAAAATTCTGTAAGGTTTGTTTATTTGCTTGTTTGTTTTGGAGCTCCCCAAGTAGGCCAGGCTGGTTCACCAGTGTGTCCCACAGATCTGTCTGTCTCTGTTTCTCCCAGTACTAGAATTACAAGCACACCACTATTCCAAGCTTTTTGTTTTGTTTTGTTTTGAGATAGGGTTTCTTTGTTGTAACTCTGGCTGTCCTGGAACTCGCTCTGTAGACCAAACTGGACTTGAACTCAGAGATCCACCTGCCTCTGCCTCCCAAGTGCTGGGATTAAAGGTGTGTGCCACCTCCACCCCGCAGTCCAAGCTTTTTTAATATGTTCTGGGGACAGAATTCAGCCCAGCCTCCCCTCTCCCCCATCCTTCCTAAAAGGACCTTTAAACCGAGACTTAGGTATACCAGAGCAGTGTGATCCTATATGGATCACTGCAACTGTGTGAACCAAATCAACAAGAGACACTCTGGGGTTCAGGAGAGAATGAGAGACCAGAAGAACCTCACTATAGCTGAACCAATCACCATGCTATCTATGCACTGTTAATTCATCAGTTTCTTCTCAAACTACAGATGGTAGTGGTGGAGGTGGTGGAGGTGGTGGCACTCAGAAATTATTCTGAAAGCTATAGATATAAACAAATCACAGAGTATTTTACATATATCTCAAAATAGCTGAGAGGAGGTGGAAGTGGCCTAACACAAAGAATACTAGCTACCTTGATTTGGCCGTTGCACAGGGTATTTGTGTATGCCTTTTCACGGTGTATAAAAGCATGTCCTGTCATATGTCAATTAAAAATTCAGAAGTAGTAAATTTTAAATGTTTTAAGTTCATGAAAGTTAGCTTATCTGTAAGAAACATCAACTTTCCTGGTGTTTTTCCCCATTCCCCATCAACGGTTAGCAGCTGCTGACAGAGGCTCTAAGGCCTCCAGGGCAGAATGACAGATTTCTGTTCTGTGGTCCCATGACCTGTCCAACGTAGGCAAAAAAAAGGACAACTGGTAAGTAATCCACAGAGATCCCATGTCTGTTGTCTGTACCATCATAGAAGAGTCTTGAAGGCAGCCACCAAAATAGTTTTTTTAGATTGCCTAGCCTCAAAGTCAACATCACAAATTTTACCTTTAAAAAAAAAAAAAACCCCATCTTGGTCTGGAGATGTAGCTCAATAAAGTGCTTGCCTGTCATTCAGGAAGCCCTGGGTTCAACTCCTGAGCACGTGCGCATCTATAATCCTAGCACTCGTTAGTGGAGGCACAAGAGGGTCTGAAGTTCTAGATTACCCTCAACTACACAGAGAGTATCAAGCATCCTGAAATACGTGAGAACCAATTACACACGTGTTACACACACACACACACACACACACACACACACACCATCTGTAGCCTTTAACTTGCTCCAGCTGGAACCTCCAGCAAGATCACCTCCCGCTCCCCTAGGGCTCGCTGGACCATCCCTGCAGCACCAGTGAGGTCGGAGCTGACTGTCCAGGCAGCTGATGGTGTGGGCCGCAGGCAGGAGAGACAAAACCAGCCCCGAGGACCTCCATGCCGACTCCCAGCACACAGTCAGGACGTGCTGGGTCCGAGGTCTGTCCCAGAAGGACCTGAGCTCGAACCCTGCTCCTCCTTAACGAGGATGGAGGAAGTGCGGTACTCGGAGAAAGGGGCAACCTAAGACTTACCGGAGCAGGTGAGCCGCATCCTTCTGCCAGCACACCGGGACCTCCCCGCGGAGCCCCATCTTGCCTCTGCTCCCGGGGCCAGACCGGGGTCTCCGCCACCCGCGACGCTCCCTCGAGGCCACCGGAGGAAGGACCCGTCCCCCCTCACCTCCGCTCCTCGGCCTCAGCTCCCGGCTCCCACGGTCCCACCCGGGCTCTCGCACCCGCCTCACTCACCTCCGACAACGCCCGCCAGCGCCCCCAGCGCCAGCAGAGCCGCCCAGAGCCGCCCCGGCCGCCGCGCTCGCATCCTGTCCGCCGCCCTACACGCCACGGCGAGCCTGGAGCCCGCTGCTGCTTTTCCCGCAGCCGGAGGGGAGGGGAGGGGAGGGGAGGGGAGGGGAGGGGAGGGGAGGGGAGGGGACACGGTGGGTGGGACGCAGCGGGGCGGGCCGAGGGCGCGCGCTCCTTCCCCTCGGGTGCCCTTGTGGACCCTGCCTGAGGCTGCGTGCGCGACCTGGAAACTCGCGCGCCCCTCTCCAGGACCCTCCCCAGCCCCGCGCTCACGAGGACCGCCCCCTCTTGAGCATGCTAGGGGAGACCGCTCCCCGAGGGGGTCGTGCGAGCATCTGGGTCCCAGGGGTCCGCGCCTGGGTGCTTGGTTTTAAAAATAAAACCAGTAGCCCTTGGGCTACTTCCTGGACTCTTCTAGTCCCACCTCCGCAAAGATACCAACGCTGCTATATCACTTCGTTTGGCTCACTGGATTTCCTCCGGTCTCATTCATTCCCCCCTGCAGCCTGCTGGCAATATGACATCTCCCGCTTGTGTTAGGAAAGATGGATCTAGGGAGAGCCTCTGTCTATAAATAAACTTGCGCAGAGCAGGTGTCTGACAACCGTTTCAGGGCAGGCACTGTATATTGTCTCCAAACTCAAGTTCGCTAGCTTCATTATATTTTCCTAGAGACTACCTGCCTGCTGTTGCTATCCGCCACCACTATTTCCATGGGTCTTCCCCAGATAGGAAACCTCGAATCTCCAAAGGAGCAAAACGCTGGAGCCAAAGATGAGGTCGTAGGAGGTGGCTGGGCCCGTGCATCCTGATGCAAGACTGGAAGTGTAAAAATGAGACTGAAGCTGATGATATAGCGCAGTTGAGAGAGCACTTGCCCTAGCATGGGCTGGGTTCCATCCCCAGCTCTACATAAAACAGGATGTGATGGTGCATGTCTATAATGCCAGCGCCAAGGAGGCAGGAGGACCAGAAGTTCCGGGTAGTTCTTGAGTACACCGAGAGTTCGAAGCCAGCCTGCGCTGCAGGAGACCCTAGAAGGGCGGAGTGGGGGAGGGTGTGAGGGGAGACCTGACACCTGGCTATGATCCATCGCCCTGCCTTAGCCCAAGAGATTCTTGTTCCGTCTGACTGACCTTCCTTCCTCTTTCCATTTGGAAAATTCCACTTATTTTTCAAAGCATCTCGAATGTCATCTCTTCCATGGCATCTTGGCTGATATTCCTCCTCCTCCAGCTTCATCCTTTGCAGAGGTGGGCACTTCTTCCTCAGACCTCTCCAGCCAGCACCAGGATATTACATCATTTCGTGTAACAGGTAAGAATTTATAACTGTATAAATTCATTGACACAATCGCATTGTCTACACTATTATAACCTTGTGTTTTATCACTATACGTGGAGACTCAGAGCAGAATACGGTGATGCACGTCCCAGTGCTTGAGGCAGGAGGATGGCAAGTTTGAGTACAGCCTACTACATAACAACAAAGCACCTCAAGCTAATGAATGGTGAGGCGAGGGAGCTGTCTCAGTGCGTAAAGTGCTTGCTGGACCCACATGAGGACCTAGCACCCACAAAAAAGTCTGGGCCGGGACACAAGCTGGCCTGTAACCCCAGTGCTATGGGGATGAGGGGAGACTCAGAGACAGAAGGCTGGCTGGACACTAGCCTAGCTCCGAGTTCAGTGAGAGACCCTGTCTTAGGAAAATGAGGCACCATGACAGAGCAGAACACCCCACCCCACATGTTCTTCTCTGGCCTCCACATGCATGTGCACGGTGTTCACATGAACACACATGTTCATACGTGTGCCTACACCACACACATCTATACCACACATTCATATTCACTTACACGCAAAACAGAAGTTCACAATTTATTTTTTTTATTTTAAACAGTCATTAACTTCTTAAATAAGGAGACCGAATGATTCATGCATATATTTACTGTTTCTGGCCCTCTTTACTCCGTCCTGTAGTTCTGAGTTTCGATCTAGAATCATTTCCCTTTATCCTGAAGAACATCTATTTAAACAAACATGCCTAACGTCCCGTTACTTCACTCTGGTTTTAATGATCTGTCTTATCAATAGCTTTATAGACCAAGTTTTTTCCTTTTATTACATTTCCCCCCCTTTTTTTAGTTAATTGTATTTCGTGTGTGTGTGTGTGTGTGTGTGTGTGTGTGTGTGTGTGTGCAGGTACCAGCATGCCGTGGTACACGTGGAGGTCAGAGTGCAGTGTGGGCTCCAGGGATGGCACTCACAAGACCAGGTTGGCACTTTCACCCAGTGAGTCATCTTTTTCTCAAAATACCTGACAGAAATAATTGAAAGGAGGAGTGGTTTATTTGGGCTCAAAGTTTGAGGGACGCTAAGTCAGTCTATCTTGGCAGCGAAGACACAGTAACAGAAGCAGCTTAGTCCCCGAGGGAAGGAACCTGAGGTTTACATGTTGTGACAGCCGACCTGGAAGCAAAGAGACTTAGAGTTAGATGGGAGCCAGAGCTGAGCTATATGACCTTCCAAGGTTCCCTTCTACCTGTCAGGCCTCACCTTTTAACATTCCACAAAACTCAGAATTGTACCAGCTGGTGACCAGGTATTCAAATGAATGAGCCCATGGGGGAAGCCATAGCAAAGACGCCCCACTGTGTACTGACCCCCCCACCACACCCCCCACACCCCGTCTCTGCTGAAGTTTACCATCCTTTCTATTCTTTTTCCCTCTCTCCTTGTCCTAGCTGCTCTCTCCGTAAACGTTTCCTTTTGAAATTATTTACGTTTATTTTGAAGCTATAAAGCACTAAGGAAAGTTCCCTTCTGCCCTTCACCCAGCTCCCCCTAATGTCTGCATCTTAGACTGATTGCCACATCATAATTACCAAAGAAAGGAAAAGATCATTGATTCAATACTGTGAACTAATCCTGTTCCAGAGTTTGAATTGTACTGTTTTTCCCACTGTCCTTTTTCTGGTCCAGGGTCTCCATTGCATTTAGTCATCGTGTCTCCCAACTCTCCTTCAATATTTGAGCGGGGACCCTTTAATAGAGTTCCTCATGTTGTGGTGACCCCCTCCAACCATAAAATTGTTTTCATTGCTACTCCATAACTGTAATTTTGTTACTGTTATGTATCATAATGTAAGTATCTGATATGCAGCTGGTCTTAGGCAACCCCTGTGAAAGGGTTGTTCAACCCCAGGGCTTATGACCCATAGGTTGAGAACCACTGGGTTAAACACTCCTGAGAAGCTGAGTACTTGGAACAGTAGGCAGAGGTGCAGACATTGCCTGGATCCGTGGCCTACTCTCCTTCTCTAACTGCTTCCTCGCCTCAGCCCTCCAGACCCTAGGGGAACAAGGGCAGTTCCTGGTGGCCCTATGTCAGCCTGTGCCATGCTTTCCGGACACAGATGAATAGACATGTGTATGTGTACACTATGAGCTCTGCCAATCAGAACTCATTCACAGTATCCTGAATTGGGAGGACATCCAATGCTGAGAGTCAGGGTCTGTGCAGTCAAGCTTGGTTCCCTGAAGGCAGAGGCCAGGGAAGCCATTGTGAGCAGAGCGCATGAGAATGCAGGCCAAAGTCTAAGCCTCAGGGTAGAGAATATCCATTGGGGTTAAAGGCCAGAAGAAATGTCTAGGAAGTTGGAGCATCTCATTCTTTCTTTTTCATCCCTTAGACATTTTTTAGAGGTCAAGGCCAATTGTCATCTGTCCCTCAGGTTGAGTTCATCTCCTGTTTTTTCATGATTCAGTCATTTTGGATAAGAATACTCCCCCCCCAAAAAAAAAACATGATGTCTTTCCAATATGTAACATTGGGAGCACACGGTGTTAAAGTAATACGTTTTATTACTTTAAAATTTACTTTGATGATATAGTTAGGGCAGAATCTTCCCTGGTGTAGTCTCTATAAAGCCACCATTTTTTCTCTTTGTTATTATCACATACGTCATGAGAAGTTACCTTAATTCTGTGCCTGAAGACCTGAGTTCCATCCCCAGGCCCCATATGGTGGGGAGAACTGACACCAGCAGGGTAGCTTCTGACTTCCACCCAAGCCACCACGGAATGAGCACGGTCACAACAGAAGCAGGTCATGACACGTGTGCACACACACACAAGTAAGTAAACAATAAATGAAATTTAATTTGAGAAATGAAAGAACCACTGATGGTAAAATCAGTGGGTTGTCAGGCTTGACTGCAGGTGCTGACACCCATTGAACATCTGTCCTTTTTGAAAACTTTCTGTCGGTGTGTCATAACTGCAGCATTTGCTACTGCGGTGTTTAATGTGGCGGTCCTGCTTCCTCTCAGAGCTATTTATTGGTTTTCTACATAAGGAAGTGCTTTCCCGCTTCTATATCTAAAATGAATTGGTTTGTATCACAATGAACACATGGACACTTATTTTATTCCAAGGGTTATAATTTCATATTATCATTATTTTATTGTTCAATTTGTCCTCGTTTTTTTCCCCCCTGGATACTTTTACATTTTTTTAATTCACTTCACTCGACTAGTATTTTCTTTGTATTTATCTGTTTGGGTGGAGAGTGTTAGATGTATCTATAAGTGGTTTGTTTCCAACTGTACATATTAGAAACTTTTAACCATTATTTCTTCAAATATTTCTCTCTTCACCTATGGAAACGCCAGTGAACATTTTAGACTAAACGATGTCTTACACACTGCTGGGCTTAGTTTTTGTTTTGTTTTTTAGTGCTGGAGATAGACCCCAAGATCTCACACATCCCAGACGGTTGCTCTGCCACTGAGCACATGCTAGATTTTTTCAATTTATCTATTAATATTGCTTGTCTTATGCATAGTCTATTGATCTCTTTTCATGATCTCTAATTGTTTCTCTAGCTTCTCATAATTCTATTGAGCTTATCTGGGGAAATTTTTCATTTCAGACATTGTACTTTTTTTTCTATTCTACTTTTTAAATTGTAGAATTTTCTTTTGGTTCCCTTTTTGCTTTCAATTTCTCTATTGAGCTTCCTCATCTCATCAACCATCAGGTGGCTATTCTTTAAGTTCTTCTTTTTAAACATTCTTTTTTAAGATAATTTATTTTTATTTAATGTACATTGGTGTTTTGCCTGCATGCATGTCTGTATAAGGTAGTTGGATTCCCTGGAACAGGAGTTATAAACAGTTGTGAGCTGCCTGCAGTGTGGGTGCTGGGAATTGAACTTGGATCCTCTGAAAGAACAATGTTCTTAACCGCTAAGCCATCTCTCCAGCCCCCTTCAAGTTCTTGAGTCTGTTTATATGTTTGTTTAAAATTCTTGTCAGCTGGGACTGGAGGGATGACTCAGTAAATAACATTTCTGCCCCCAAAGAGACCTGAGTTCAACCCCTAGTACCTGCATGAAAGAGAGAGAGAAAGAAGGAAAGAAAGAGAGAGAGGAAGGGAGAGAGGGAAGGAAGGAAGGAAGGAAGGAAGGAAGGAAGGAAGGAAGGAAGGAAGGAAGGAAGGAAGGAAAAAAGGAAAAAAGAAAAAACTGGTGTGGCAATGGAGACAGGAAGCTCCTAAGGAGTCATCTAGTCTTGCTAAGTCAGTGACTCTCAGGTTCAACTAGAGACCCTGAGACAGTAAAGTAACAAAAGACAACATCTGATGTCAACCTCTAGTCTCTACATACATGCACACACACACCCACACACACACACACATTCTTATTAACTAATTCTGTGTCATCTAAGGGTCTGTGTCTCTTGGGTTTTGCTCATCTGTTTATAAATATTAACTTGAATCAGTTGCCAGTGTCTCCACGTTAGTTTTTTATTATTATTTCATCTTATTTATTATTGTTGGGGAAGGGGCGTGCGCGTGCTCCTGTACATCTGTAAAGGTCACAAGACAACCCTGAGGAGTTGGTTTTCTCCTTCCAGGGATCTCAGGATCAAACTCCTGAGCTTGCCATCAAGCTCAGCCATCTTGTTAGCCTTTTTTTCTGTGATTGCTTGTTTTGTTTTGTTTTGTTTTCTGATACAGTTTCTCACTACACCATCCAGGCTAGCTCTAAACTTATGATCCTCCTGCCTCAGCCTCCTAGCACTGAGATTACACTACCATGCCTACCTCGGTTGTCAACCCCATTTCCTCGTGCGTCATGCGACCATCCGTGAGTTGGTAGTTTTGGCAGATAGAAGTTTTCTAGATCCGGGCCACAGCAACAGGTCATCCAGCCCTACTTGTTTTGATTTATGTTTCCAGGATTTCGATTAACGTGAAGCACCTCCTCATATGCCTGTTTACCACTGACAGCTCTTCAGAAGCTGGTTGTTCAGTCTAACCCAGGGTCTTTATTCCTAGGGCATGAGCTTGCCTGGGAGTCGCCTAAGTGAGCGCTCATCACTCTGGACGGTTCCACATCAGGTAAGGGCACCTGCCACCAAGCCTGACAACTTGTGTTCAATCCCTGGGACCCACAGGATAGAAAGAGAGAGCCGGCTCCTGCACACACACACACACACAGAGGCACGCACACACTGTGACATATGTGCATCCCCGCACACAATAAATAAATAAAATGTTTTAAAAAATCAAAATCAAAGTAATCTTAACAATCAATTTCTTCCAACGAAGATGTTGGCGAGCAGCTTGCGCATCCTGTGACGTAAGCAAGGCAGCAGGTAGGACCAGGAGGAGCAGCCGGTGCACAGCAGGTAGAAGACTGTTTACACGCTAGCTACGGAGACAAGAGTCACATAATACAGTCCTTCGCCTAACTCAAACTGTCACCGAAGGAGAGTTCCTTTCACAGCTTCAAAAATCCGTCCCACTGAGGCAGGCCTTCCTTCTCCTGTTCAGTACCTCATCACTGCGGCTGTAAGTTGGAAGAAACATTTATGGTTGTATCGTGGACTTCGTATGTTCAAAGGTCCAGGTTAATCCCTTTCTACAAAGGGTCAGAGGGTCTGCGTTTAGTTCCTCATTCTACCTACTGGTGGGAAAATGTATGTTACTTATTTGTTTCTGTGACAGAATGCCTGACAAAAACAACTTAAGGAAGGAAAGAGGTATTTTAGTTCAAGGCTAATACACTATGGTATCAGGAATTTGGAGCAAAGGGTCGAATTCACAACCACAGTAAAGAAGCAGAGAGCTGCCCATGCTGTGCTCAGCTCACCTTCTCCTTTTTATTCAGTCTGGGACCCTTGCCCATAGCACAGTGCCAGCTACAGCCAAAGCGGATCTTCCCTCATCTGTTAACCTAACCTAGCAAACCCCTCGCAGGGTGATGGTGGCTGCGGCTCACGCCTTCAATCTCACACTCAGGGGCAGAGGCAGGTAGATCTCTGTGAGTTCGAGGCCAGCCTGCTCTACAGAGTGAGTTCCAGAAAAGCCAGAGTTACAATAGAAAAATGTGTCTTAAAAAAAAAAGAAAGAAGACCGAAAGAAAGAAAGAAAGAAAGAAAGAAAGAAAGAAAGAAAGAAAGAAAGAAAGAAAGAAAGAAAGAAAGAAAGAAAGAAAACCCCTCACAGGAAAGCCCACAGACTTGTTTCCATGGTGATTTTAAATTCCATAAAATTGCCAATCAAGATTAACCATCACAGGATTTTGAAAAGGCCTTCAAATTCTCTCTATACTCTTTTATTTTCCAATCTGCAAGAATAACTATCTGTTTCCTGTGTTTTACCCCTAGCGTCAAGCTCACCCCCATACACCTGACCCCAACCCACGCTCAGCGCTACTTGGTTCTGTGAGACTGTTTTTAGGAAAACCCTTTAACCTGCAGAGCACAGAGGAATGTGTTCTCATTGTTATTAGTGTGGAGAGACTGCAGACTCTTGGTGAAAATCCACACTACTGTTTGAGGAAACTAAGTGCGATGTAGTTTATTGGCTCAAAGGCTTCTCCTCCTACATATTTGGCAGAGGCTCTCCTTCTGTCCATTGAAATGACCCAGCTGCTCCTTGGCTTGCAGAATAATGGGCTTTTCAGAGTTCACACTGATTTTTTAAAGGGCATAGCTACGAAGTTGTGTGTTCTGGAAGCTGTCTTAGAAAGAAACCTTGGAACTGACGAAGGAAATTGGGAGGAATAAACTGAACCTTATCACTCAATGTTCAGTTACTCACCAACATTAGACAATGTTTGTCATGTGCCAGATGGCTCCAAGGATGCTAAGGACGCACTGGCAAAGGGTCCTGGGAAACATACTTCAGGCTCAGATTCTCCTCAAGTAATCCACAAGCCTTCCCCAGCTAATCCTCAAGACCAAAGATGCCTCACTCTGACACCAGCTGCTTTTTGGCTCCCATTTTCCCTGGCCCCAAATCCCTGCTCTGCTACTTAAGTTCCTTTTTCCCTTCCAGGCCCCTGCTCTAGTGAGAACTAATCTGCTGCCAGCTCTCAATGTATTCCTCGTTCACCTGCCTCACAGATGACTTGGTGAAATGACTCAGCAGGCTAAGGCACCTGTGACTAAGCCTGACACCCTTTGATCCCTGAGACCTAGATGGAGAAAGGATTTAACCTTCACACTAAGCTGTGACACACACACACACACACACACACACACACATTAAACAAATAAAATGGTTTTTAACTTTAAAAGAGAGACAGAGAGAGAGAGAGAGAGAGAGAGATTAGTTGAAGATAGTCAGAATTTTAAGCTCAGCTTCACAATTTACCCTGGCACGTTGCTTAACTGCCCTAACCTCTGTTTCCTCCTCCATAAAATGGGACCAAAATGAAAGTCATTTAGCTCAGTAGCCGACATGTACTAAGTATTCAATAAATACGAGCCTGGTTTTCCCCTGTGAGCAGATCCTCTTGTGCTTGTTATTGTTTAGATGTGGTCTAACTGTGCCTCCACCAAAGGTTTCTTTTCACTGGGAAGCAGTGTGGGCCTTGAGTTGGAGCCTAACGGGAGGCTTAGAGTCCTGGGTCACTGGAGGCAGGAGACGTCTCACATGTGACCAGTTCAACAGGTCTCCTAAGATCCCTTTGTATTTCTTTCTAAGAAAGTCATCATAAAAAGAGCAGGTCCAGCCTAACCAACCCTCTCCTTCCAGCTGAAGATGTACCGCTTCCCCGACACACGCTTCCTCTTTGCCGTCTGCCATTTGCCATCTGGAACGGAGCTAATGCAGGCACCATGCCTTTGAACCTCTGCAGGTGTAAGCCAGATAAACATTTTCTCCATATAAAGTAGATGCCCTGAATGTTTTTTGTATAGTGATAAAGAGCTGACTAATATCATGCTGGGTTCTCCAGCAAGCCCCAACATCTGCCGACTAGTCCGGAAACAAATTGTTTTACTGTTGCAGCCGTTCATTGGCTGTTGCCTCTAGCCAGTGCTGGCTGAACTGAGGCAGGAGGATGTTATAAGCTATAGTACTGCCCGTTGCTGGATAAGCCAGCCAAAGATCTGGGTCAGGTCTTCTTCCCCTGTGCTAGGGAGTATCTAGTGGCCATTCCCTCCCTAAGGAGTACTGCTGAGAGAAGCCCTCTCCTCCTAGGCACTGGAGAAAGTATCTCTTCTGAACCCAGGGAGATTTTCTTCACCTGAAGAGTTTCAGGAGCCTTGTGAGTCCCCGCTAATAACTAAACGCCTATGCGGTGTCTATTTTTCTAGGAAAGTAGTCTTTACCTTTCACCAGCTCCTCAAATGAGTCTGTGACCTCAAGGGTTAAGAACACATGCAGATAAGAATCCTGGCGTCTAGAGCTCTGTGATACTGGAAGGTTCCTCTCTACGCTATCTGCAGTCTATCTGCTATTTTCTGCTGCTCTGTCAGTCTCTCTGCAGAAGCAAGACCCAGTCGGTGGGCTCCCCCATTCCCTTGACACTTCTCCCCAAGAGTGGTCTCCAAGGTTAGGGCTCTAGCTCACTTCACTAAGGATATGCAGGAACTCTAGCGAGACGCTTGAAAGAAGTCTGTTATTTTGGTTTCTTTAAAAATGCAAAATGACGTTAGGACTACGTTTCTGTTCCTGTCCCAGGTGTGGTGGGTGATTATGAGTTTGATTTGGATAATTTGTTGCCGGTGGCTATGATTTGGTTATGTGCAGCTGTGTTGCCCTGTGTGGTTTGTCCTTACGATGGTGTCCCCTTGGATCTCTGGGAATTTTTGTTTAGAGTATATAAGGGTTGAAGTCCCAGGAGCCAGGGCTGGTTGGTTGGTTGATTGGTTGTTGGGTCATTGGTTACTGCTTAGAAGAACATCGGTTGGAGAAAGTAGGTTCACAGACAGTGAGCTGAGAAGCTGGTCTGGCTCACTGTCAGCTCCTGCTCTCCAAACTTAGGACAGACTAAAAGGGTCGTGAAGATTCTTCCTTCCTCTCCTTTTCTCTATCAAGGCCACCTGCAAGAGTGGTGAAGATTTCTTTCTATCCTTCCTTTCTCTTTCCCTAAATTGAGGATAAATTACAGTAGCAAACTGCTACAAGAACCAGGGTTTGATCCCCAACACCACAAAAAGGGGGGTGGGAGGTAAGGGGAGTTAGCTCCACAGTTCTCCAAGCAAAGGAATGGCCTGCTTCCCTTCCATCTTGCTGGTCTCTGTTCTCTCACCAGGATGAGCTCCTGAGCCAGGCCCTCCTCTCCAGTTTCTCCTAAGGGTAGGAACTAGAAATTGATAGCACCTACCATATTTTGCATTAAATACTGATCATCTCCTGTGAGCATCATAATAGCCCACCTTAAAGAGATGGAAATTGAGCCTTGGAAGGATGAAAAAAAATATTTATTATGTTCTTTATTATTCTATTACCTGCCATTTATTTTTCAGTATCAAGGAACTAAGTACTATGCTGAACATTTTCCCATAGTACTCTTTTATTTTCGGTGAACACAAAATAGACGCTAGAATCCTGATTTTACATGAGCAAAAATAGAGCTCCAGAGAGACAGGGTAATTAGCTTAAGAGCACCCAGGTAGTTAGTGGCAAAGATAGGATTAAAAACAGGTCTGTCTGACTAAGCGCTGAGCCTACAACCCACAGTCTCCTTATGGTAAATACGGCACAAGGGGCTAGACACCCTTGACTGTTTCAAGTTAGCATTGTGAGTTCATGGGAAAAGCTCCCATCTTTTGGCTAAAACATCCTTGGATAGCTTGTTTTCGAAGCTAAAACTGAGACGCCCATAAAGAAGTGATCTCTAGTGTCAGGCAGCCCGAGCCAAGTCCACGAATTCTGTGCCACTGACCCCAGGAGGCACCTAGGGCCGGTCAGACCACCCTCCCACCCCCACGGACCGCTCTATTTCTAGGTCTTGACCACTTCCTGTCTTGGCTATTACAAGAAGTCACCAGCCCTGTCTGGCTGAGTCCTGATACAGCACCGGAAAAAGCTGGGCATTAGACTAAGGCCTGGGTGAAAGACGGCACCCTTGGGATTCAACTTTTCCCCCAAAGGATGACAAAGAGTAGGGTGACTGTGAGCCCTGAGCAGCGTGCCTCACTCCTCTGTGCGCCTGGCTGTTTCAGATCCAGGAAGGCCTGTGGTCCTCAGCGCTGGCTTGACACAGAAAAAAAGAGCCCACCCTCCCTACTGTCTAAGCACAAGGACAACCTGCTTCCCCCCCCCATGCCCATCGCTTCTTTCTACTCTTGCGCCCGCCCTCCCACACTCAGGGGCTCATGCTCCTGGGACACCCCCAGGGCTGTCTTCATCTGCCTTCCCCACCCTGCTTTGGACCTTTGGGTCTCTGTCTAGACCCTCCCATCTTCCGGCCAGTGCTCAGCGGATTCCGCGGTAAGCCTTCAGACCCGGACTATCCTATGTGGATGAAGTACCCTGCTTTCTAAACGTCCCTTTACCGAGATTGTAAGATAAACTCATCCTTTCTACCTTTTCTGAACTACTGAAGCGATGTGCTGAAGAAGAAAGGGGTAAACTGATGGAGGGAGCTGTCACAGCTTCGCCGCTGCCGTGGGCTAAGGGGTCCTTACAAGCCCCGCACTGAGCGATAAGGATCCCACAGTCTTGAACAGTGGGGTCACAACCCCATATGGAATGGCAGAACTGAATGTGGGGGCTCCCAGAAAACCTGGCAACAGTCAGAGATTTTTTTTTTAATGTGCTATGACCAAAAATTAATTCAAAAATCAAACACAGTACGAATCTGAGCTGTTCCCACCCAGGCTGGGCCGCATGACTTACTGCAGCCTTGGTTCTGAACATACAACATGACATTTTGCACTTCACATACCATCACACCATGCTTCAATAAATGTTGCATGAAACACCTTAGCTCAGATTAGAGACATAGGCTATTTTTAATTTTTTATAACATTTATTTACTTATGAGGGGGGAGCTGTGCACGGAGGTCAGGGAACAACGTGGAGGAATCAGTTCTCTCCCTTCACCACAGGAGTCCTGAGGACTGAACTCAGGTCATCGGCTTGGCAGCAAGCACCTTTAGCCTCTGAGCCATCTCAGCAGCCCAAGACGTGTGTTATTAATTACGGTGTTTATCCTGTGTGTACAAAGTTTTCCGTTTTTATAAAAACATAATAGCTTGTGGAAAACAAAGACTAAATATTTTTCTCCCATCTTCTCTCAGTATGTATCCAGTTAGTACAACTTCCGGATTGAACTGTGTGAGGATGTTTAATTTTAGAATTTGCAGTTTGAGTTGCCGCCTTGAGTTTCTTTAAGAATCATTAAAGGAGGGTTAAGGATGTAGCCCGGTTGGTACAGTGCTTGCCTGATGCAGGCGAAGCTCCTGGGTGCGGTGGCACGCGCTTCTAATCTCAGTGCTTGGGACACAGAGGCAGGATGGTTAGGGTTGAAAGTCAACGTTGGCTACGTATGCTGAGCTCAAAGGACCCTGTCTCAAAATTAATGGTTTGAAGGCTGCTGGTGGACAGTGAGTTTTCTTCAGGCCCCTGAGAGGTGCCCAGGCTCCGGCAGATGGCCTTCCATCCATGCACACACTGGCAGCAGCAGTGAACTCTGTGGGTTTGAAAAGGTAGAGTTCATGAAGTTGGAAGGGAACAGGGCGGAGAAGGATCGGGAAGGACAAGGGAGGATGGGGGGGGGAAGGGAGGGGAGGGCAAGAGAAGGATTGGAAGGGGAGGAAATAGAAAGTGGATTTGATCAAAATATATACATGCATGAAATTCTCAAACAATAAAAAAAATGTTAAATGAATTTTGGATTGAGATTGGAGCACATCTCCAGCAGTTTCTGAAATGATCCTGAGTATATTTCTGCCATTTTGTACTAAGCATTGTGTTGCTTTCGAAAATTCTCCCCCATGCACTGTTTCCAGCTGCGGCTCTTTCGCCTGGAGCACAGAGGCCCACCCACTGTCTACACGCAGAGGAGCCACGAAGGGGGTGCAGCATGGGGGGCTGAAGCATCTCTCCTGTCTTTGGGGGTGCTCGGTAAGCTGGTGCGAGTACACACAGGAACTCAGGGAGAAGCATCAGAGGGTGGTCTCACTTTAATGCAGACTGAGGATACATTTATAGGGGTACAGGAAGGGGAGGAGTCATTGACCCCGAGAATGCCCATTGGTTAAGACAAGGATACTGAGAGTAGCCTCCTCTGCATGTGTGGAGTTCTAGCTTCCCTGTGTTGCCAGCCTACAGGGCAGACGAAGCATCAACCACATTTCTTTGCTTCAGTGAAGCAGACAGTATTTAATCTCTAATAATAATCTAGCTGGGTCTGCCAGGCTAAAGGCAAGGAGGGCTAAACGCCTAGCATTTTCATCCCCAGGGACCCCAGGGACAATGCGGGGTTTGAAGCCAGCTTCCACTTGCTCTTAGCTGTTAGGGCAGTCCCACAGTATCGGTGTGAAGCAGTGCTCTCAGCAGTGACGATTACAAAATCAAGCTATCGATCATCTCTGGAAAACACTGAGGATGATCTACAGTTTTCTTAATTAAACGCTTAGACATGATTTAATTCTCCATCTAGAATAATCAAGCATATCCATCTCATCGTGATGCGAATTGCCTTCATCTTTAGTCAACAGTCAAATGGTATGGGTGCCAAAGGATTGTTTCTAAAAACCATTTCTGCATTATTCCGTGTGGTGCTGGGAGTCGGGCCAGGACCCTCTGCAAAACAGCAAGTGCTTCTAAAGACTGAGCTATCTCGCCGGTCCATCCCAACATCAGTGCCTTTTTAAATGCCTGTCTTACAATATTTGCCTTCTACTTGGTCCATTTTACACGTATTGTACGCCGTATGTGACTCTGCTTCCGTGTCAGACTTAGTATTCCTTAAGGGCAAGAATTTGATGTTATTCAAGTCTATAAAAACCCCAAAGTCCAGGCAAAATATCAGCCACGGTTGTAGGAAACCAGACACTAGCATATAAAGCAAATGTTACATTCTAATTCAAAAGCTGAGGGAGTGTGACACAGTGTGACCGGTGAGGAGGCTCTGGGCTCTCTTTCCAGGAGGAGGAGGGAAGAGAAGAGAGGCAGCTGCCTCTCTAAACCAAAGTGAGCCCCCCGCTGCACCCCCCCCCCCAGGAAGGACAAGGGAGGGAGGTGGGGAAATGAAGCCTGTTCTGGGAAAAAAATGAGATGAGCTGCTGTCAAGTTCATGGTGGCCTGGGAGGAAGACTGGCCTGGCCAGATGCAAGGTCAAAACATCCAGCTAGAAGATAAACACAATCCCACAAAGGCTCTACACAGCGCTTGTTGACCGTTTATGGATCTTTGACCCCCCTGGAAAGTATGATAGCAAAGTACAAAGCCTCTTCTTGGGAAAAGGGGAACAAACAGGCCTGAGCGAGTCTTTTATGGTTAAGAATTCCTGCTCCTATCACAAAAAGAATGAATGATACTCTGCAGGGAAATTCTAACAATGCCGTTTGCAAACAATTCAGTAAGGAAGCAGGTGAGGAAGGGAGTCCACCGAGGCTGAAAGGGCTGAAGGAAGAGAATTCCGTGGCATCCTTCTGTACAACACCAGGAGGAGGAACAGCTCAGTGCCACCTATAAACTGAAAGCTATAGCGAGGAGCTGAGAAATAAAGCCCGGAAGACCTAAGTTCAAAACAAGACTTAGAGACATTAAAGGCTGGGAGCTAGCTCGGTCAGTAGAGAGCCTGCCACACAAGTGTAAGGACTCACGTAATAGCTGGCACAGGATGTCCTGTGCCTGTAACCCCGGTGCTGGGGTTGGGGGAGGGGAGCAGTCAGGGAAACCAATGGATTCCTGAAGCTCACTGGGCAGCTAGCCTAGCCAAATCAACAATCTTATGGTTCAGTGAGAGACCCTGTCTCCATACACAGGGTGTGGTGGTAGGTGGCCACTGGTGTCTACCTCTGGCCTCTGCACCCATGTGCACACAGGTCCACATGCACGCACACGTCCACACCTACAGTAAAAAATACAAACACCACACACACACATTCACATACACACACACAAACACCAATAAATAAATAGATAGTTTTAATGTTGGTGGCTGGAGAGACGGCTCAGCGGTTAAGAGCTGCTCTTCCAGAGTACCTGGGTTCAATTCCCATCACCCACATGGCTTATAACTTATAAGCTTATAATTGTCTGTAACTCCAATTCCAGTGAATCCGACACCTTCACACAGACATGCGTGCAAGCAAAAGACTAATGCACATAAAATAAAATCAAATTTAAAATAGTAATAATTTTAATGTTAAAGGTAGCGGCGTTATTTCACCTATGTCCAGAGCCAGAGCAGGATTGCCCAACCTCTATTTGGACTTTAGTTTCATCTTTCTTGGCAAAGAGGTTAATAACATTCAGACTAAATATGAGAGAGCCTCACTTGGAGGGAAGAGAGATGCAAGTAGGGCAAACTGGAGAGCAAGCATTGTGTGCACTCAAGTGTCTCAGCCTAGAACCAGCCCCTGCTGGGCTTCAGGAATGGTCTTAGATCTTTTTAAAATTTACTTTTTAGCTTTAAGTATGGGGGGAAGGGTGTGTGCATCTGAGTACAGCTGCCTGTAGAAGGCAGAAGAGGGTTTCAGATCCCTTGAGCTAGCCACCCAGACGGGTGCTCAGACTTGAACTCAGGTCCTCTGCAAGACTAGCACATACTCTTACCCGCTGAGCCATCTCTCCAGGTACACGGTATTAGATCTCCCCTGGGCCAATTTGGGAGACAAATACAGAGCAGCAAGTGGAAACCTCGGGGACCGGCTAGGGAAAAAAATACAGGTTTGGAGGCTTTTCCTCTAATGGAATAGCCTAACCTGGGAAATAATGAGTCGCATGCCAGGTTAGGTGAGGTAGTGGAAAGGGGCCATTATGTTAAAGGGATCTTTGCTGTTGTTTTTGGTTGGCTGGTTGGTTTTAAGACAGGGTCGTGCTCTGTAGCCCCAGCTGACCTCAGACTTGTGGCAGTCTCCCTGCCCCAGCCTCTCTGGGCGCTGGGACTGTGGAAGTAAGCTTTACAGGGACTTTAACGAAAGGTCTGAACAGAGGTTTCCCTGTCCCTGGAAGCCTCTGCAGAGCAGGAGAAGACTGGGTCCTTCCCTAGCCTGCCCTCAGAGGTCTCCTCTCCCCGCCTCTGAGCGGCTGCACATCCCTTCCCATGCCCCCTCACTCCCGCTCCCTCTCTGTCTCCTTACCCATCTCAAGTCCTACTCTCTGGTACTTTCCCTCATTTTTCTTTCATTCTTGTCTCTCTTTAACCAAATCTTAAAATTCAAGGTAATGCATATAGTCCTTGATTTTAAAAAAAAACAAACAAACTTGGGATTGAACCTAGGGTGTTGTTTAGCCCCAGCCATGTACTTTATTTGTTTTTGCTTGTTTGGGGGATGGTGTCTCATGTGGCTCCGGCTAACCTGGGACTTATTATGTAGCCAAAGATGACCCTGAACATCTGATACTCCGTTATCTGTTTCCAGAGTGCTGGGATTATAAGAGTTGGTCACCATGCATGATTTTGTTTTCTTTCCTTTCTTTTTCCTCCTTTTTTCTCCCCCCCTTTCTTTCTTTCTTTCTTTCTTCCTTCCTTCCTTCCTTCCTTTCTTTCTTTCTTTCTGATAGCATCTTGCTAACTAAGTTACCCAACTGGCCTCCCACCTCAGCCTCCTGGAGCTGAGATTACAAGCACTTACCACCACCCTTGTCTATCTACATTCTTGCCACATCTATTTCATGAAGCACTCCCTCTTCCTCCTCTTCTCCCTCTCCTTCTTCCTCTCTCTCTCTCCTCCTCCTCCTCCTCCTCCTCCTTCTCCTCTGATCTCTTGTTGCCCTGGTCCTTTCCCCTCACTTAATTCTAAGAAACACTCTGTTTTGTCTTCTAACATATTTTTTGTTGTTGTTATTGTTTTGGTTTTTTGAGGCAGGATTTCCTTGTTGTAACTCTGGCTGTCCTGGAATTCACTCTGTAGACCAGGCTGGCCTCAAATTCACAGAAGCCTGCCTCTGTCTCCCAAGTGCTGGGGTTAAAGGCATGCGCTACCACTACCCGGCCTAGCATGGTTTTACTTTCCACATATATAGCATTTCCCTTTGGTAGAGTATAAATTCATGGAAGGAGAACTTTGAGCAACTTTGTTTCCTAAAGAATCTCCTGGTGTGCATTCACAATTATTTTGAATGAGTATCTTTCACCACTTAAGGTTCAAAGCACACATTCACAAGATTATTTTTAATCATCTGGGGTACATCATAGTCAGTAAAAGGCTTCCAACACAAGCACAAGAAGCTGGGTTCAGATTCCCAGTGCCTGCATATAAACATACTCAGCAGCCTACCTCTGTGTCTTAGTCAGGATTACTATTGCTATGAGGGAACACCATGACCAAAAGGAAGCTATGGAGGACAGGGTTTATTTGGCTTAGACTTCCACATCATAGTCCATCACTGAAGGAATTCAGGACAGGAACTCAATCGGGCAGGCACTTGGAGGCAGGAGCTAATGCAAAAGCCATAGAGAGATGCTACTTACTGACTTTCTCCTCTTGGCTTTGCTCAGCCTGCTTTTTTTATAGACTCCCAGACCACCAGCCTGGGGATAGCACCACACACAATGGGCTGGACCCACCCACATCAATCACTACTTAAGGAAATACCCATGAAAAAGCAAAACTCCATGCCAAAGGAGGGAACCCCTGCCTGGAACTGCAGGACAGGCCGAGAACTAGAGACTGGATAGCCCTGAGACTATTTCTAATGATGTTATGCTCTGCTCATAGATCGATATCTAACCCAGTCCTCACCAGAGAGGACCCCTCAGCAGCTGAGAGGAGCATGTGAAGAGGCCCAGGGCCAGACATCGTGCAGAGATCAGGAAACCCCATGGAAGAGGGAGAGGAGGAATGGGGGGAAACACAGGGGCTGAGGACACCAGAAGAACAAACCCCACATTGTCAACTGACTAGGGTCCACAGAGACTGAAGCCACGGACATGGGACCTGTAGGATCCCCTAAATGCATCTCATGACTGTCTAGACTGGTATCCTTGAAAAACTCCTACAGGCTGGAGTGGAGGTGTCTGTGATCATTTTACCAGCCCTTGAGACCCTTTTTTTCCTGCCTGACTGCCTGGCCCTCCCTTGATGTAGGGATTGGTGCCTGGCCTTGTTCCATCCTCCCTATACCATGCCCTGATGTGGCTGTAACCGTGGTGGTCGGGGTGGGCAGTTGTTTTCTGGAGAGAAGAGGGGGATGTTTGTGGGTGGTGATGGGGAGCAGAGCTGAGGTTGATAGGGGGAGCTCCTGGTGGAGGGAGGGGAAGAGGCGGGCCGGGGTGTATTCTATAAGTTGTATGAGAGAAGAAAAATTTAAAAATAAAATAAAATAAATTTTAAAAGTAAGAAAATGCCTGGCCCCTCCTTCCCTGGGGGCTCTAGGGACTCTGGCTGATCCTTTAGGCAGATAAAGATCAAGACCTGTGAGGTGAAGCCATTGGTCAAATAAAAAGTGGGGTATGAAAAAGAAGCAAGACAGCAACAAGAAAAGATTGAAAAAAATGAAGGCTGAAGATGGTGAAACTATGCCCTTGGGAAGCAGGAGGAGGTCCTGCAGAGTCCCGGTCGATGATCCCAGATAGCCAGAGCCGTTAGAGCAGATAATAGAGTGTGGAAGCGACTTGGCGGATAAAGAAGCACGTGTGGTTATGGATTCAGGGAAGTTAGAAGCCTGGAATTTTTCTGCACAGGTTTTTTTTCCCACTAAATCCTAGGGTCCTTTCCAAAATCCACATTTTTGGCAATTGTTGTATTTAGTAATAGGAAAACTTGGTTCTTTTTTATGCAGTTGTATATGTTTTTCTTGCATAACTGAATGTGTCAAATAAATGAGTTTATCTAAGAAAGGAAGGAAGGAAGGAAATGCCCTGCGGCAGCGTTTCTCAACCTGTGGGTCTTGATCCCTTGGGGATTGAATAACCCTTTCACAGGGGTTACCTACGACCATCTGCATATCAGATATTTACATTACAATCCATAACAGTAGCAAAATTACAGTTATGGAGTAGCAAGAGAAATAATTTTATGGTTGGGGTCACCACAGCCTGAGGAACTGTATTAAAGGCCCACAGCGTTAGGAAGGTTGAGACTTCCTAACTTGAAGCTACTTGACTGTAGCTTCTGTCAAGTTGACATAAAACTTGCCAGCATACCTTATAATCCCTGCACTAGGAGCAGAGACAGGAGAATCCCCGGAGCTCGCTCTCCAGCTAGTCTTGCCAAATCACTGAGCTCCAGGTTAAGTGAGAGACCCTGTATCAAAAAAATAAGATGGATGGCTCGCAAGATGGCTCAGCTGTTAAGAGTGCTTGCTGCTCTTCCACGGGACCTGAGTTCAGTTCCTGCACCCAGGTCAGATAACTCACAGCCAACCACCTGGGACTCCAGATCCAGGGGATCTGGCGTGCTCTACTTGCCCCAAAGACACGCACAGATGTGCATGCATGCTTACGTGAGCACACACCAATCACATGTGAACACAATTCATTAATTAATGTAACAAAAACATTTTAAAGATAATCCAATCCACCCTCTTACCTCACAAGTTATGACGAAGGCACAGTAGGCACATGACTTAGGAGCCAAAGTTGAGTCATGCCAGGAATCCGTATTTCCACAACAATGTCCTCTCTGTGACCCTCATTGCAAAACCTTGTGATGAAGCTGGCAGGCTAACTAATTGCTGGGCTTCTTTTAGAATAAACACGATCTCCATTTGTTTAAAGGTCCAAAGATAAACTATGTGACTTCCAAAGTTTCTTCCAGCCCAGGCTATGAACTTCAGGACATGTTTCAGTCTCCCAGGCTATGAACTTCAGGGCTCACTTAGGCCTCCTCCACACTGTTGCAACTCTGCCATCTAGTGGTGAAAACTGAACATGGCACTTCCAACCAACACCAACACACTATTGCCTTAAAGGCCCCAGTAACCAAAAGTTTTGCAGGATGCCAAACACTTGGTGATACTGTGTTAAACACTCGGTATCTAGTTCTGACATCTTCAGCTCTCAACCTAGTGACTCTGTTAAGGAGAGTAAGCTGTTTAAGGGGAGTGCTTGTCTATGACAGTGGGGAAAGCAATAGTTAAGGGGAAAGCCTGACTCGGGGAGACCACAGGCCCTAGTAAGGATGCTACAGCTGTTTTTGTGTAATATGCTTGTCAAATTGCCTTCTAAATGATTACGTGCATCCCCACAGATCAGCTTCGGTTGGCAACACTTCTTTCTGCAGTGGTCAGCTGTGCCTACAGAGACTCATAATTGTTTAAAATGCTCAGAGTAAGCAATTGCTGATGTTCAGCCATAAATCCAACATCTATTTTGCCCTGCCCAAGCCTCAGGAAACATACTGAAGAGAAGGCAGAACGTGTAAGAGCTGGAGGAAGGGGTGGAAGCTTACACCATTCCAGTGTGGTATCTGCTTCCGGTTTGAGGTTTAAGATGTAAGCTCTCTGTTCTTCCTGCTGCCATCTCTCGTTCTGCTGTCCGTGAACTCTAACCCTCTGGAACTGTAAGCCCAGTTAAGTACTTTCTTTCATAAGTTCTTGGTTGTGATATCTTACCATGGCAATAACTAAAGCATCTTCCTCCTGCCTGTGTAGCCTAGGCTGGCCTTGAACTTCTTGTTTTTGTTTTTTAAGATTTACTTATTTATGCATTTGAGTGTTTTGCCTGCATGTATGTCTGCACAGCAGAAGAGCACACTGGATCCCAGGACTACATTTATAGACAGTTCTGAGTCGCAATGTAGGGGCTAGGAATTGAACCCAAAACCACTGGAAGAGCAGCCAGTGCTCTTAGCCACTGAGATATCTCTCTAGCCCCTGGCCTTGGACTTCTGATCTTCTTGCCTCTACTTCCCAAATACTAGGATTACTATGTGTTCCACTATGCCCAGTTTCCTCAGTAACACAGGCCCTTGAGCATGCGGGGCAAGCTGTCTGAGCTACACTCCAACTATCTCAGTTTCTTTTCCTGTTGCTGTGATAAAAACACCTTGAAAAAAGTGTAACAGGGCCCAGACCTCAGCACAACTGACTCCACGATGAAAGTACCATCCAAACTATTAAACTCAGCACCACCTACCAAAACTAAAACAAAGACCTAATCCATCAAAGTCCATACAGAGTTCTGGGAAAGTCTTTAAATGTACTAACCTTGCTTTTCAGCTTCTATAGTCCTGCTTCTGGCTCACTGTTCTTGCTAACTGACGTATTTCAATTTAGGACTTGATTTTTGTGCTTAAAAGTTTACCCTGAGAAAGGTTCCTGGCTGCACTAGGAACCAAAAGACCGAGTGTAGTCAGTGGCCAGCAATAAAGACTTTATATTGCCTAAACCCATGTGTGAGCAGTCTTCTCAGGTGAATACCCCACAACAAAAGCAACTCAAGGGAGATGGGTTTGTTTGGCTCACAAATCCAAGTTAGAACCCATCAGGGCAGGGAAGGCACTGCAGCAGGATTTGAGAGCAGCAGCTAAGAGCAGAAAAAAACAAATTAATGCATGCATGCTAGTGCTCTACTGGCTTTCTCCACTCTTATGCAATCCAGGATTCTCTACCTAGGGAATGGTGCCACCCACAGTGGGAGGATCTTCACAATAAATGTAATCAAGATCACATACACAGACAAACATATAAGTCCATAGGCCAACCTGATCAATCCCTCACTGAGACTCCCTAACCCAGTGATTCCAGATTGTTTCACATTGACAATTAACACCAATCCAAAAGTATTTTGGTGGGTTGTCGTTGCTGTTTGTTTGTTGTAGTAATGTTAACGGAACCATGTGTGCTGGGCAAGAGCTCTACCAACGAACTGTATTCCCAACCCTTATTATTGCTATTGTATTTTAATGCTCTTGAATGGGGACAGGAATATCCACCTCCTGGGCTGCTGGGAATGGCTGTGATCTGCCCAGCAAAGGGACAGGCACAGAGTAGGTGTTCAGGACATTGACAGTGTTTTTGCCTTTGTCCTCAAAGGACCCTGTTTCCTGATCACATCATCTCTAAGGTCCACTTTCCTCACATTCTCCCCACGGATAGTAGAGAGACTGGGTTGGATCAGGAGCTCTCTGTAGAGCTGGGGGAAGAAGCAGGGGTTGGGGGTGCAGGTATCAGGCCTGCCCAAGCCTTGTCTCTGTTCCCTGCCCCCCAGCTCATTTCCTCTCATGAGGGAAACATTCAGAAAAGCTGCTCTTCCTCTCTGACCTGGAGCAGACAACTCTATGGAGCCCTGAACTGAGATCCTTATTTACTGTCTTAGACCCTGGGTGGCAGAGAGCCCGGCCTGACGTGTCATTCTTCCCATCACAGCAGATGCCAATCATAGGGTGGGGCTAGGTCAGAGCCTTGAGTCTCCCCCATTGAGGTAAAAGGACAGGAGTTTCGGGTGCCCCAACACCACAAAGGGGGCACATTGTTCACGCCCCTTCCTGAAGACGTTAACTGAGGAGGAAATGCTCCTGAGTCTTCTCCTCCTCTGTGGGCAAGATGGCTGAGAAACAGCAACCATCTTAGATCAGCAGGACAGCTCACACGTAAGGAGACAGTATAAAAGGGTCATAAGTCCCTGGGGGTTTGAGAATGACAATGGCACCAGCCAGGACCTCAGTGGGAAGGGAGATGAATGAACACACTTCCATTTGCTCATTGAGTCTGGTTGTTTGTTTGTTTGTTTGGTTATTATTTTGTTGTTTGTTTTTTAAAGTTTTACTTATTTACATTTTTTCTTTCTCTTTTTTCCTTTTTTCTTTCTCTATCTCTCTTTCCTTCCCTCCTGGAATTCACTATGTAGCTGAGGATAATCTTGAACTTCTGAACCTCCAGCCTCCACCTCTCCACCACTGGGATCACAGGTGTGTGTTTCCATGCCTGGTACAATTTGAAGGAGGGAAAGGAAAAGAAGAAGCAAAGACTCTGTGAGGGATCCCAACAGCCCTGAGTTTCCTCTTCCTGCCTTCTACCTAGGAGGCTGGAGTGGAGGAGGAGCCCCGTAGGGTGAGGCCCCTGGGTCCTCGAGCTACAGGCCCTTCAAAAGCTGCTTCCTCATGTCGTGTTTCTAGGTCCTTGGCCTTTTGTCCTTGTGTCCTTGCTCCCAGACTCAACTCATTTCTCAAAAACATGAGGCCTCAGGTGACATTTTCACACACACACATACAAAGTAACTCCCATTAATTAGGTTTTAAAACAACCAAAACAACCCAAGAATTGGTGAGGCTCTGGGCTGGGCTCTTTATTTACAGGGAAGGCTGTGGACCTGAGAGGTTATAGAGCTGGGATGCTGGTGTGAGTTCCAGATTCCGTGACAGTCGCCATGGGTCTCTCCATTAGTCACCCAGGACCAAGCCCCTGAAAGAAAGTTCCAGATGAAGAGAGCATGTCACCCCCCCGCATCCCGTGCCCGTATCACAACCCCGTATCACTGCATCCATCGACAGCATAAGCCAGGGACTTCAGCTTGGGGCAGCACTTTGTCACATCCAAAAGCTTGTGCCACACCCAGGCCTGAAAGACCTATGGAGAGGCAAGACACCATAACAGTAGTGGTTAAAATAGTGCATGTCCTGATTTTTTGTTTTGTTTTTTGTTTGTTTGTTTGTTTTTTTATCAATTTGAGTTATCTGAAAAGAGGAACCTCAACTGAGAAAATGTCTCCATCAGAGTGACCGTAGACAATTTTTTATAGGCCATTTTTTTAAAATTAATGATTAATATGGGAAGGCCCGGCCCACTAGGGGAAGTACCACTTCTGGACAGCCTTGAATTGTGTAAGAAAGCAGGCTGGGAAAGCCATGAGGAGCAAGCCAGTAAGCAGTGTTCCTCCATAGCTTCTGCTTCCGTTCCTGCCTCCAGGTTCCTGCCTCGAGTTCCTCAGTGATGGAGTGTGACATGAGAACTGTGAGCCGAATAAACCCTTTCTTCCCCTCGTTGCTTTTGGTCATGGTGTTCATCACAGCAAGAAACCCTAAGACAAGGCAAAAGACAAACAGGGCAAGAGGCTGGGCAGGAGAGGAGTGAGGGCTACAGCCAGCACCAAGCTGCCCTCCTATCTGGGTCCCACCGGCCTACCACAGAAGACTTCTGGGGCATGTGGTGTTGTCCATAAGCCCCCTTGTGGAGGCTTATGGAGCTAAGAGCAGGTCAAAGCGGCTAGATACCCCACGCCATCCCAGGAGGTGAGAGCGGTAGGCGTTCGGCTGCTCCTCACTTTGGCCCTGGCCAGATCCCAGCTAATTATTAAATACTGCCTGCTTCCCAGAAGCAAAAGGAATGTGGCTTGATAGGTGCTTATCTGTACTGTGGCTGGAAACCTAGGGATGGGCCCATTCGCTGATGGGATGCCTTCTTCCTTTTCTCTGTGAGACCATGCCTTGTGCAGGGGGTGCCTTCGCAGGGCCTTGGCACTTAGACCTGAGCCCCGCATGCAAATAGGGCTAAACCAATGTCCTTGTCGGGGCCAATGGATCCCCCACCCTGGGTACCAAAGACCCTCCCCTGCTTGTGGCCCCAGATATATGTAATAGGCACCCTGCACTAAAGTGATCACTGCTTCCACCAGAAGAGGATCCTGAAGTCTGACTCATTGCGTTTCGTTCATTCGTTCTTGGCACAGGGAATCAGGGTCTATGCCGGTCCCAGAACCCAATCTCCCCACTCTCGTGCTCCCCCGCCGCTTCCCAAGTGCGGGTTCCCTGGCCAGTACAGAGAACAGGGCCAAAACCCAGCCAGCTGCGGGCTGGAACAGAGCAGAGACAGAACTCGCAGGAGCCCATACTAACACCCCCTGAGACCCAGAAAGGACCTTGAGGCAGGGGCAGAGCTCACCCTGGAGAAATCTGCTTTACCCGGACATGATGTGCTTGACAAAGGCTAGGAGAGAAAGCAAGAATCAGTCACACAGCCTATCCTGGGGCTCTGCCCTCCTTGCCACTTCCAACCTGGCCACGCCCCCTCTGCTATGTGTCCCCTCCGTGCTGACATTAGACAAACGTCTCGTCACTACAGAGAGGTGTCACACGACACTCCCCGTTTGAGAACACTGAGGCTCAGAGATGGTAAGTGACTTAATCAAAGTCACACAGTTGGTTTATCATAGGACCATGTCCCAAACCCAAGTTCCTGGGCAATGAGAGGGATCTGTAGGTAAAAGTGCTTGTCACAAAACTCTGACTACCTGAGTTCAATCCCCAGGAAGCAAAGGTAAAAAGAAAGCATTGATTCCTGAAAATTGTCTTCTGACCTCTGAACACACGTGTGCGCCCATGCCCGCACTCATAAGCACACACAGTATCAATACACATATGTTTTAATGTCCCTTCAGTTATACCAGAATGCTCACTCCCAAGTCGGGAAAGAACAGCGTGCACTGAGAATCTGCCACAACCCATCTGGGTGAGACACATCCTTGCGCCTTCGGGCTGGTGTAGCCCGTGTCATCCATACCGCTCTTACCCGGGGCACCCGGGGAAGCAAGGAAGGACAGATACCTTCATAGTTGATGCAGCCATTGGCATCCTCCTGCCCAGACAGCAGCTGTTCCACCTCTGCCTCGCTCATCTTCTCTCCTGGGGGTGGGGTGGGTGAAGGAGTGGGAACGGCGTCTTAACGACAAGTGGCCCAGACAGGGAAGGAAAAACCCAAGCACTTATCAGGCTCAAAGCCCACCCTGGATCTAAGAAATGGTTAATGCCAATGCCAATGCCAGAGCAAAAGCTCTGGAAGGTGAGGTCAAGTATCTCGGGGCACCTTCTGAAGCCCCCTCTCCTCTGCACACAGCAATAGTGGCGAAGGTTAAGGAAAGAAGCCCCAAGTCCATGTCAGGCCTTGGGAGACACCCCTGCTCCAACAGCCACTTTCCTCTCCCAGCCCCTGGTACCTGCTGGGCAAACCCAGTTCCTGGGGCACATGGGGGTGTTCCCACAGAGGCTAGAGGAACAGGCCCTAGATTAGGATTTTCCAGATGCAGAGACCCTTAGAAGCACCCCACCATAGGCCACGTGGCCCTTCTTATGCCTCGGCCACTCTCATGCAGTTCTCAGCTCTGCCCGGCTTACATACCCAGGGTGGCAAGGACATGCCGAAGCTCGGCCCCCATGACTGTGCCATTGCTTTCTTTGTCAAAGACCCGCAGCCCCTCCACGAAGTCCTCATAGGTGCCCTGCTCCTTGTTTCGAGAGATATGCTGCAGGATGGGCAGGAACGTCTCAAAGTCCAGTGTCTTGGAATTCATCTCTTCCGAAGACAGAGCATAAGACAGACAGAGACCACCAAGTAAGTAGATGCTCAGGGGAGGAGAGGGTCAAGGGACCTCTTCCCAGGTCTGACGGCACCCGGGGCTTAGGCCCCAGCTGCTTCTGGATGAGATACTCCGTCAGCGACAGGTGGTGTCACAGAGATAAGCCAACAGTGTCTGCGTAATTGCCCCAGGTCCAGTTATTAGAACACTTTGTATGGGTGATGAAACCGATCATATTTAGACATTGACCCCCACACTGACCTTCGGGCTTGGGTTTGCCCAAAACACGCAGCACCTCTGCGTTGGTAGGGTTCTGGCCCAGGGCCCGCAGCACATCCCCGCACTGTCCATAGGTGATCTTCATCTCTCCAGTCGGAGTCCGGTCAAACAGTGAAAAGGCCTCCTTGAACTCTGCAGAGAGACAGCCAGCTACAGCTCCCTGTCCCAGCAGATGGCAGCGGCTGTGGTTTGCTCAGTGGAGTTCTTAAAAGATGTTAGCCTTAGCTGTTCCCCAAAGCTGTTCCAGGCTGTCCTTGGAAAGGGTTCCCACCCCATCTTCTGACACAAAAGTCACCCCAGGGGACCCCGTGAGCACTTCCAGCACTGGTCTTTGGCTCCCTCCTCCCATCCAGTCATAGGATTTGATGCTTTGCCTGTTTCTTCTCATCCCACAGCCCTCTCTGGTTCTGGTGAGTCTCTAGAGGACAGTAGAGAGGTGACGACGGCCCTGCAGGAGAGAGGTTTCCCAAGTTTGCAGCCTGGCTCTGCTAGGAAAGCCAGGTAGGAAAAGTAGGAGAGCCAGGCTGGAGCTCAGTTCCCTCCCAGTCTGCCTGTCACTGTTAGTGTCCTGGGAAGTGGCAGGATGTGCAGATGTTTTGCAAAGTGATAAGACCTATTCAGAAGTTGGCTATTATCAGGACTGCCTGTTCCCGACTGGAAGCACTCCATAGCCAGACAAGGTGACATTGGGGCAGTGGTCAGAGACACCAGACCTGTCACTAAGCCACTGAAGCCTTTGGTAAACTGACATATCTGTGGGTCCTCTGCTTCTTAGCTTTAGGCTGGGACACAATGTCCACCTGCATGGGCGGCTGGTGGGTTCACAAAATGTGCCAAGTGTGTGACTCACAGGGTAGGGAACAGACCAGGGCGGCTCTGGTGTCTCCTGCCTTGGAGCTAACTCAGCATAAGAGAGACCTGACTTGCAGAGCTGGTGTCTAAGAGGCAAAGACCTGACACTTCGAAGGTTGCAGAGTGAGTGTCTAAGGACGAAGCCAAATAAAGACCCTCCTAGGCCCTTTGTAAACAGCCGGAATTCTTCATCAGTTTGTTTTTTGTTTTCTTGAGGCAGGGTCTCATGTAGTCCATCCAGGCAGACCCCAAATACGCTATGTAGCTAGAGGACAACCTGGCATCCTGATCCTCCCGCCTCCACCTCCGAGGTGCTGGGATTGTAGACATGCACCACCATGTCTGTCGACTAATTTATTAGGATAAAATGGTCTGGCAGTGACACCGAGGTCACCCCACGCTGTCCACGAAGAAGTAGTTTACTAAGCAGATTGATAGTGAGACCCACAGACTGCTGAGTTCCTGGTGAGGAAGGCTGCCTTTAATCTTCTCCAGGTACTGCTTCTCTCCTTAAAGGCTGAATACGACTCACAAGTCATTCCGTAATCAAAGCAGATTGCCCAAGACTTAATTACAGCTCTTCCCGCTGGGGCTCCCAGTGCACACATGAAGACACCAGTGTTTAGCATGACTACTTGGAATGACAAAGCCATCGGTGCTGGAACAACCACATCAAGTGACAGCTGGCCTGTGAGGAGGCAGCTGACCCGCAAGACTAAGAGCCCCGTGGTGGAAGCCCTGCTCTAGAAGAGTATGGAAATCTGGAGAGGGATCAGAGAAGCCCATAGTCTGAAGCTAGTTCCTACCAGGGGAGGGAGAAGGGGGATTGCAGAAAGGAAATTGGAGCCATATCACCCAGGAAATATAAAGCTTAGAATTTGGTAACTAGCTCCAGATAGATGAAAGCTGGATGTAGACAAGAGGCTGAACAGAGAAGTCACAAAGTGTCTGAACTGAGCAGAATCAAATATTCTCATTTTGAAGAAAAGAAAAGAAAAGAAAAGAAAAGAAAAGAAAAGAAAAGAAAAAGAAAAGAAAAGAAAAGAAAGGAAAGGAAAGGAGTAACTTCTGGGCTGGAGAAATGGCTCAGTGGTCAAGCGTGCTCACTGCTCTATTAGACAACTAGATTTAAAATCCCAACCCCCAAATCAGGCAGCTCACAAAAGCCTGTGGATCCAGCTCCAAGAGACCTGATGCCGCTTCTGGCCTCCAAGAGTGCATATGCATACACACAAAAATAAAATTAACCTGGAAGAAGAAGAAAGGGGGTGAACAACATTGTATGGCTCGTAGTGAAAGACTTGGTGACAGTGAAATAGTCTCCTGGTTCCCAACGAATGTTCTTTTCACTATAACACAAGAAAACCATCAGCTGGGGCTGGGGATGTAGCTCAGTAGAGTGGCCTAGCATGGGTGAAGTCCCAGGTTCAGTGCCCGGCATCACATAAACCAGGTGTGGTGGTACACATTTATAACCCCAGCACTGGGGACACGGAGGCAGGAGGATCAGAAGTTCAAGGCCAACCTCAGCTTGAAAAGTGAATCTGTGACCGGGCTGGGTTAATTAAGACCCTATCTTAAGAAAAAAGAAAGGGGGTGGAAAAATCACTCACCATCAGCCACAGCTTCATCAAAAAGTAAATGAAGAGACAAGGATGAAGATTAAAGAAGAAACCATCGTAACCCAACCCGCAGAGAAGCAGCTTCAAAGTCAGGGCGTGGAAGATTACAAAGAGCTAAAGCCCCAGCCTGAAAACCTTCAGGGGGAGCAGAACTCAGCCAGCTCTCCTGGCAGGCTCCCTCCATGATTCCCTTGGGAAATGAAGGGCTCTGTCTATTAATTGAGTGACCCGTCCTCCCTGGTGCCATGGAGCTGACGTAGCTGCAGACACATGTATTTAACTAGAAAGGGCTAAGAATTTCATGACACCGCCAGAAGCGTTGCCTCACAGCTCCGCAGAAACAGACTGCTCTCACCAGCTTCAAAACACGTGCGCCGGCTCTCATGACAAATAACTATTACTAATTTTACAACTTAAATACAGGCATCCTTTCACCCAGGGCAAGGAACGCCACGTGCTAATATCTCCCAGATGGAGGCAGCACGAAGGTCTCTCTAATTATTTTAAGGACATCCATGTGTGAGAAGTCCCTCAATTTCTCTCCTCTCTCTTTTTTTTTTAAAGATTTAGTTTATATCGTGGGGTGCATGTGAGCACAGAAGCTGAAGTTACAGGTGGTTGTGAACCACCCAACATGGGTGCTAGGAACCGAACTCAGATCCTCTGCAAAAACAGTACGCACTCTTAACCTCTGAGCCATCTCTCCAGCCCCTTGAGATTAACCCAGAAGTCGTATTTACTGACACTTTATATAAGGTTGAGAAACCATAAGTTTTCTCTATTGAAAATGACAAGAGTTGGTGGCAGCGGCCGCAGACGGACCAGCGTACCCGCAAGTCACCACTGGCTCTGCCTCCAGGCCGGTGGACATGCCCCAGGCTTACTTCATGATGAAAGAGGGGGCAACTATAAGCTAAAGAGGGTTTCCAGTATCGAGAACAGAGAGGACTTCCAGATATCTTGACGGAGTTGGGGGGCTGGAGGAGGTAAAGGTATCAGCATTTGCTAAGCACCAGCTATATCTCAAGCACTCTGAAAGGCCAGCTGAGAACAGAGATCAGATACCCAAATTTGGATCCTGGATCCACCACTGGCGGCCATGTGATGACGGACGTGACACCCACATTCTTTGTGCTTCCTTGTTACCCCGTTGCATGGGGGCAGTGGTAACTACTGTACCTCGTACGGTTGTCTGAAGAATCGAGTGACTCGATCCCTGTGAAGTGCCTGGGTCAGTGCCTAACAGGCCTGCTGGGATGATGATAATCACTACTGCCACCAGGACCACTACTCCTTCTCTGGAAAGTGCAAAGCGACGTGGAGTTGTTCACACTCACCTTCGATCTGGTCGGCACTGAAGTCTATCTGTAGGGAAAGGAACACCGGAGTGAGGGCAGACTCTGCTAAAGGCTTCCAACAGGAAGTCCGGTCACCTCCAGGGGGCCACTGATGGAGAGGGAAGGACCCTGGGCTGAGTGTAAACCAGACTCCTGATGAATGGGCCAAAGCTGGAAGTCAATGAGATAATGCAGCCTTCAAAGCTCTCTCGAAACCAAGAAGGTGAGCGTGGATGGGGTGGAGCTGGAGAAATGGTTCCGCAATTAAGAACACTTATTGCTATTGAAGGGGACCCAAGTTCAGTTCCCAGCACCTACATGCAGCTCACAACCAACTGTAACTCCAGTTCCAGGGGATCCCTCACCCTCTTCTGGCCTCCATGGACACCAGACAACTCATATGGTACACATACATACCTGCAGGCAAAACACAATATTCATTCACATAAAATAAATAAGTCTTTTAAAAAAATGCGCCATCAAGAGGAAAAGAGAAGTAATCTGTCTCCATAGTTCTAAAGCCCACCATGACCCTTATTATAATTCCTTTGGGTCAACAGTAAATTCCTTCTCATCCTAGACAGCCATACATAAGTTGTTCTTACTGTCGCCCTCTGGTTCTCCCTGGTTCTTAACTCTGACAAGGTATGCATCCTCTGGCTTTGGGGCTCACCACTGCTCACTCTGGACCCCTTTCTGCCTGATGCTGCCGTTACTCCACCTCATTGAATGAAACTTTTTTTCCCACCTCCCTTCTAGGCACTCTAGTTAAGTTACATGAGCCTGGACATGTTTGTCACTGCTTATCTGTGCCCTGGGTCATTAAAACCAGGTTTCCCCTGGAGCAGTTATCTCTAAAGTGTTTGGTACACCCGATGCTGAGTACAGAGGATCAAGGTGGTGAATTCTGAAAACAACCTGAGATGCCCAAGCATGGGTCATCATTTGAACAAGATCTTGGGTGCTACTTCGCCGCCCTTCCCCACTGCACTCTACCTGGCCCCTCCTTTTTCTAGTGGTGTGGGTGCCACCTCTGGGGCAGCTTCATGTGTCGCCATTCCGTGCCCACCCTTCACCTTTTCTCCCAGAGCTGACACCACAAGGAAACTATGCCCAGGAGTGGTTTTGCCAAGTGTAGAGGTAAATGAGGAAAAGCAAGGTCTGCACAAACCCTCAGAGGGAAAGGCACAGACTGCCTTGCTTTGCGATGCCTTTCGCCCCAGGTTAGGCATGTGAAAGAAACCAGGAGAGAAGCACACAGCTTGACCACACGGTCCTCCCGACACACTGGGCTCAGGTTTACCTCTGCTCTCACTTTGATCAAGGAATCTTATAAGCAAAGGAACTAGGTGAAATAGGAACAGGGGAATGGCTCCCACAAACAACGCTGACTTCTTTCCTCCCTCCCTTCCTTCCTTCCTTCATCCCTTCCTTTATTTCCTCTATTTTAAAGGACGGGGAATCAGGAGAGGTGACTGAGTGGAGGGGAGTGTCAGGTGGAAGGCGGGTGCTCATTTGATGACACTGGGCAGCTGTTGTCCAGACAACAGGGACCAGGCACAGTGTTTAATCAGAGAAATCAGAAACAAAGGCAAAGGGGGCTCCTAGGGACACAGAGGGTTGGCTTTTGGGGGAGACAGATGATGCAGGAAGCCTCCAGGTACTACCAAGCTTTTCTGCCACTCTCAGTTTCCCCACAAGGAGCCACACACCCAAGTCCAGGCATGGAGTGACTGCCGAGCCAATCCTGCTAAACCGCTTGTAGAGCTGACAGGGTCTCAACCCCTTGGCACAGTACTCTACTGGGAAGTACTGAGAAGACTATGGAAGCCTGCACAATTCGAGCCTTGGCTTCAGGGTCTCTGCCTGTGTGCTGTACTCATCACCCCCAGACTTGCCCTGAGGCTGAGACCCCCTAAGCCTTGGCTTCAGGTTACTCTGCCTGTGTGACACAGAACCTTGTCTTGCACTTCTCATCACCCCCAGCCTTGTCCTAAGGCTCAGATCTCCAAGGGGCCCACCACTGCAGGCCTGATATTTATAGCTCTTCATACCAGTAGCCACTTGACCTCTCCCAATCTGGTGCCAACTCTTCAAACTGCTCCTCTCCAAGGCTTCAGACCCCCTCCTTCCCAGGCCCAACCCTTCCCAATTCATTCCTTCAGCAGCTGGGCCAGATTGCTGGGAAGCCTGAAATAACTGAGTCAGTCAACAGGGCCCACACCAGCCCCCAGGAGGGGGGGTGTCCCAGCCAGGTGAGGGGAGGAAGATGAAGCAGGGCATAAATCTGGGAGAATGAAGAAATTAGGTCTCACCAAGTTAGGTCTCGGCCAGGAGTGAACCTGTCAGGCTGGGGCCATAAAAGAGTGGCCCATCCGTATAGGGAAAGGGAAGAGAAAGCTCCATGCTCCTCTTTCCTTTTTCTCTCTTCCCAAAAGTGTATTTGTGAACGAAGCCTCCCAGGACCCCAGCACACAAGAGCACCCTCTCTGGCTATTCCCATTTATACCACTGAATCCCACTATGTGTCTGTTTTTTAAAAGCATATTTCATCTCTCGGGGCTGGAGAGACGGCTCAGCGGTTAAGAGCACTGGCTGCTCATCCAGAGGACCATGGTTCTAGTCCCAGCATCCACATAACATCTCACAATCTGTAACTCTAGTTCTAGGGGGGGTCCAACACCCTCTTCTGCCCTCACAGGCACTGGATGCATGGTGGTACACAGACATACATGTAGGCAAAACATCCATGCACAGAAAATAAGGTTTGCTTGTTTTGGTTGTTTCAAAACAGGGTTTCTCTGTGGTAACTCTGGCTGTCCTGGAACTCACTCTGTAGACCAGGCTGGCCTTGAACTCACAGAGATCCGCTTACCTCTACCCCCCCAGTGCTGGGATTAAAGGCATGAGCCTTCACGGCCTGGCATAAGTCTTAAAATATATATTCATAGTCTACTTCAGGAGAAGGCCAACCTTTACGTCACTATGGTTGCCCTATGCTATGCTTTACAAAAGCTGACTGACTAGATTGCTCTTGCCACCATTTCTGATTCTGCTGGGCTAATCGGGGTTGGCCTGGCTAAGTCTCTTTGCACATAGCACAACCTGTTGTTAAAACAGAAAGCCTCTGACCCCAGTCTAGTCCTGGCTCTATTGACTCTTGGGGCTCTTGAAGCCGTGGTCCTCATCCCTGTCTGGCCTGAGAGAAACAGATTTCTCAGCAACTGGGGAAATAGGATCCTGGCTGTCGTCCACTACTCCTGTCCAGTGAGCTGAGCTTCACTCACCTTCACATTCTTGGGGTCAAAGGCAGAGTCCTTGGGGGGCTCAGGAGCCGGAGCAGGGGCTGCAGCAGGGGCCGTAGCCGCCGCTAGCTTGGCAACCTCCTTCTTAGGCTCAGGCTTCTTGGGAGGCATGCTGTCTTGGGATCTCCAGTAGAGGTAGAACCTACAAAGGAACGGAGAGGAGGGGTAGCTCCTGAGAGAGAAGATGGGAGACTGGAAGGCCTCCCTCTGCTTTTATCCTGGGCAGGAGCCCCCACAGAGGGGCTGGGTGAGAGCGAGAGCAACTGCTGCTGACTATAAAAGGAAGAAATGCCAGCAGGGTGCAGCTGACATTTTAGGATTGTCACCAGGTTTGGGGCCACCAGTCCTTTCCACCCCCCCACCCCCACACACACCTCACTCCTTACAGCTTGCACCTCTGAAACAGATTGGCCCTTTCCTGCCAATTGGTGGAAACCCAGAGAAGGGCAGACCCCCTCCAAAGTGCCAGAGCAGCCAGAGAGAGATGAGCTGACTCCAGCCTTGATAACCCTCACACAAAGCCCAGGGGAGGTCGGGCTTTTTTTAGCCCCTCCTAAGCAGAGGCAGCCCACTACACATTCCTTTAAAGCCAAGATCCTTTAAGCTGAGAGCCCTAGCCTCTGCCCTGGGGCTCAGCTCTCCAGGCGTGGAGCCCTGAGGCAACAGCTGGTCCAGCCAGCCCTGCTATCCCCACTCTCCCAACCCACAGGGCAAAACCCTGCATTGTCCAAAACAGGCATCCCAAGAACTCCAAAGACTTCAGCTCCCTAGATCCACCCTCTACCCGCAGTTGTTCATTTAACAAGTATTACACATTTGTGCCTGGGTAAGAAACAGTGATATGGCTAAAGTTGGGGACCAAAGGTCAGAAAACTCAAGATCTAGTGCATGCTTTGTCTCTAACTCATTCTGCATCACTGGGCACTGTGTGTGTGTGTGGGGGGGGGGTGCTTACTATGTATCAGGTACTACTAGACACTAGTCCTATAAAATCTCCTTAAATCTTCCACAGTCTTAGAGGCAGATACCATTATACTCAGACAACACACACACACACACACACACACACACACACACACATTAAAATAACTTGGCCGAGGTCACTCAGATGATTAACTATGAGCTGGGACTGGAAGACAGGTAAGTCTGATTATAACGTGTATAGTTGAATATTGTGTATTACAGTCTCGTTAATGTGAATAAGAAAAGTAGGGCTGGGGAGTCATCAGGAAGGGCAGGATGGAAACAGGGCATGGTGGTGTCTGTCATCCCAACACTCGGGAGACAGAAACAGAGGAGCTGCAGGTTTGAGGCCAGTCTGGGTTATACAGCAAGATCCTAGCTCAAAAATCAGAGAGAAAGAGAGGAAAGAAGGGAAGATGGAAGGAAGGAGATGGAAGGTGAGAGTCCGCTGCACACAGGGACAGTGGAGGGGGCGAAGAGGGGCTGACAGTAAGAGAAAGACAGCAACTTCTCACACCAATGGAAATGTTTCCACTCCCTGCACTAACGGAAATGTCTGTCAGTTGTGATTTTTTTTTTTTTAAAAAAAGGAAAAAAATGAAAGTCAACATCTAGAGAAACAAGTGTGTCTCACCACACACACCTGCTTTGAGCTGAATCTTCAGACGATGAGGCGTTCACAGGATAAAAACCATGGAAGGCAGAACACCACGTTGACTTTCTAAGCCATTTCTTCACCTGGAAAACAAGACTGTGTGAGTTGAGAATACACACAACTGGTAGAGACCTTCCCTCGCCCGCACAGGGCCCTGGGTTAGGGTCCCACGCCACATAAAGCCAAACACTGTGGTGACACACGCTTGTAATCTCAGCACTCAGGAAGTGGAGGCAGGACGACCAGAAATTGGAGATCATCCACAGCTATGGAGTAAGTTTAAGGCCAGCCTGGGCTACATAAATAAATAAGACTGCTAGTTGGGAGTACTAGAACATGTCCGTAGTCCCGGCCGGCACTCGGGAGGCTGACCTAGGAGAATGGAGATTACTGAGTTTGGACCACATGATGATGAGATTCTGCCTCAAACAAGAAGCCAAAATTGGTAGACTAGTTCCAGTGAGCACCTAGGTCCCTGTGGAGGTACCCTGGAGGCAAACATCTGCCGGTTCCCCAGTTCCCTAAACACAGGCCCCGGATGATTGCTGTGAAGTCTAAAGTGCCTTAGGCTAAGATTACCTTTTGTACAGCCTTGCTGGTGAAGAATCGAAGGCCCAGACAGGCTCTTGAGTTGCTCAGTCGCTGACGGTGCTGGGCTGGCTAAACCCGACTCCCATCGAGTGGGGCTGTATTATACCACACCGTCCCTCACATGGCCTGCCTACATCTTTGCTAGCTGAAGGTGAGAAAAGAGCCTTCGAAGGAAACTGAGTCAGGAAAGGGGGCCAGAACGTGCCCCAAGCAAGAGCGAGACTGAAACTCAATCCAGCTCAATCTCATTCCATCGCCTCTTCCCCTCTGCCTCATTTTGTCTCACCCATCAAACCTGAGCCCTTGGAGCCATGAGGCAGTGCCCAGGGAAAAGACGTCTGCTGCCAAGGCTGACGGTTTTAGTTTAACCCTCAGGATCCCCTTGGTGGAAGGGGAGAACTGACTTCTTCAGGTTGTCTTCTGACACACACACACCGCACACTCATGCTCCCCACCCCCACAATTAATTACAAATTAACGAAAAAATGTTCAAACCTAACCCTTGCCAACTCTTGATTTGCATCCTTAAGTATTTCCTGTGAGTCGCTACCCCGCCACCCACCCCCACCCCCCTGCAACCTACTTTACTGGGGCTGCAGTTAGGAGGATTGGGATGAGAAAGGAAAAGTAAAAACAGCTCCCTCATTCTCTGCCTCCCAGAACCTCTTTCCTGGACAAGCATCCCAGAATGTTCATATGGAGAAACACGGATAGATTTCCCTGGGAAGCCTGTGAGACATTGCGGCTGGAAACTTGAGAAGATCTGACATCTATCCTCACGCACCAGCCACCCTGTCTCCCAGGGCCACAGCCAGCTGACCTCTGATGTGAGAGATAACCACTAGCACGTCAACAGAATCCTAACTTCAGCACACTCTTCTGGCGCTAAGGGGTAGAGAGGTCAAATCTTGGGACTTCCCTCTACCACCATCCCTTTAAGCAGCACCCCATCCTGTGTATTTTATAGTTTGTGTGGGGTTTGCTTTGTTTTGGTTTGGTTAAAAATTATTCATTTGTTTTGGTGGGGCAGGAGAGGCAAGCCATGGGCATGTGTGGAAGTCAGAGTACAACTTACAGGAAGTAGTCCTTGCCTTCCACCATGTGGGTGCCAGGGGTCAAACTCAGGTCACTAGGCTTGGCAGGATATTATTTTTTGTCCACTGGGCCATCTTGCTGGCCCTTATGCATTTAGTTTGATTTGATTCTTTATTTTTTCAAATTTATTTTTTAATTCTTGATTTTTTTAATTATTTTTTATTTTGTTGGATTTTTTTTCCATTTTAATTTTTTTAAGATTTTTTTTTTAAATTATGTGTGTGTGCGTGTGTCTGTGTTTATGTGTACGCGCACATGCATGCAGAAACCAGAAGAGGTCTTTAGTCTTTCTGCCTCCTGGAACTAGAGTTTCAGGTAGCTGTGAGCTGCCTATCGTGGGTGTTAGGAGCTGATCTGAGGTCCACGGTAAGAGCAGCAAGGGCTCTTCACTGCTGAGGCATCGTTCCACATTTTACTTTTTGAGACAGTGTCACTGTGTAGGCTAGGCTGGCCTAGAACTCATAATATAACCCATGCTGGCCTCAGACTCATGGCGATCCTCCTGTCTCAGCCTTTAAAGTACTGAGATTACAGGCATAAGCCACTATTCCAGGGTTTCCCATATTTAATCATTTAGTGTGTGTGCGCACACCCATGCATCTATCTGGGAAGACCTGATGTCAATGCCTGATATCATCCTCTGTCATTCTCTTTGGGGCTGTCCTAGTGCTAAGAGTGGGCTGAAGCGTGCTTGGAACCCTGGAATTCTCACCCTAAGAGCAGAAGACGTTTGGCTGCTCCCCATTTTCTTAGCCCTGGCAAAACTCAGTTAAATTGTAAGTGCTGCCTGCTTCAGAGCAGGTCACTGGCAAAGGAATGTGGCCTGGTTGGTGGTTGTCTGAATGCTGTAGCTGGAAGGCCTAGGGCTGAGCCCATTTTCTGATAAGGTGTCTTCCTCTTTACCCTGTGGGACCACACCTTATGAAAGAGAGTCTTTTGCAGGACTTTGATCCTTAGACCTGGGCTCCCACATGCAAAGGGAGCTGCTCCAGTATCCCTGTCTTAACCAATGGCCCCCATCCCTGGGTACCAAGGACCCTCCCCTGCCTTTTTCCTATAAATGTAACCACCCTTGCTTCAATAAATTGACAACAGTCTTCCGGGAAGTCTGTTTCCCCCAGCTCTCAGAACTCCAACCAAAGACATGCCGGGACCCACTTGGACCCAACCTCTTCTTCCCAGGAGCTGTGCCACTGGCCACAGCTTAGCTCCTACCCGGAGAGGAGAGGGAATAAAGAAATCCACAATTCTCCACCTTATTTTTTGCAGCAGAGTCTCTCACTGAACCTGGATCTCACTGATTGGCTAAAATGCCTGGCTGGCTACAAAACTCTGGAGATCCATCTGTCTCCAAACCACACGCACCTGGGATTACGGGTGTGGTGCAGGAGGTAGGTAAGGATCCAAACTCAGATTCTCATTCTTGCCCTGAGTCTTAGTCACTGTTCTACTGCTGTGAAGAGACACCATAACCAAGGCAACTCTTATAAAAGAAAGCATTTAATTGAGGGCTTGCTTACAGTTTCAGAGGCATAATCCATTTTTCATCATGGCAGGGAGCATGGTAACAGGCAGGTGCTAAGGCAGTAGCCGAGAGCTACATCCTGATCCTCACTTAGGCAGAGAGGCAGAGAGACTGGGCCTGGCATGGACTTTTGAAACCTCAAAGCCCACTCCAAGTGACACACTTCCTCCAACAAGGCCACACCTCCTAATCCTTCTAATCCCTTCAAATAGTTCCACTCCTAGTGACTAAGCATTCAAATATATGAGCCAATGAGGGCTGTTCTTATTCAGACCACCACACCCTGCAGGCACGTTGCCCACAGAGCCATCATACTAAGTTTCTCAAAATCATTTTCAAAGAAATAGTTCTGCTATTCAAAAATGTTTACATGACCAATAAATAAGACAGTCTCATGTGCCAACCAGTTTAAACACCAATTATTTTTGTCATTCTAGAAAAAAAAAAAGAAAGAAAGAAAGATGGCTGGGACAGGGATGTAGATCAGAGGTAGAGCACCTCCCTAGCATTTGTGAAGTCCTGGGTTCAATACCTAGCGTCATAAAAAGAAATCTAAGGGGATAGAAAGAAGGCTCTGCAGTTAGGAGCCATTGCTGCTCTTCCAGAGGACCAGAATTTGGCTCTCAGCACCCACACCAAGGGGCTCACAGCTATTTATAACTCTAACTCCATTTATAACTCTAACTCTAACTCATTTAATGCCTCCGGCTTGACTGCTCTTCCAAAGGACCTAGGTTCAATTTCCAGCACCCACATGGCCGTTCACAACTGTCTGTTACTCCAGTTCCAGGGGATCTGACACCCTCACACAGACAGACAGACAGACAGACAGACACACATGCAGGCAAAACACCAATGCTGCTGCATCATCATCACCATCATCATCATCATCATCACACATATTTAAAAAGAAATTTGGAGTATCATGTCTACAGGACTCTCTAGGGCAGACCATGGTATATCTGAAGCCTATTTTTACCTTTTCCAGTACAGGGTCATGACCTTTAGCATCTCAAGCTACTGTGAGATTTGTAAGAACTAACACAAGAGGCACACAAACCGCAAACTGTCCCAGCAAGAGATCTTCATTTCCCCTGAATTCTCCAGGCAGAGGAAGCCAGACTTCTTGGACTTCCTCAGAGAAGTGCCAGGAGGGGGAGGGGCTCAGAGGAGGGAGGGACAGCATAAGGTGATGGTGGCTATAGGGACTGTGAGGTGTGGGTTTAGGAATGAGGACGAGGCAGGGGAATGGAAGAGGGGCAGGGTGGCAGCTTGGAAAACAGCCTGTGAAATTTCGTGTCCCAGAAGTACCCGTTGGGTCCCTGGATCAAGGCAGACTGCCTCCTCAGAGGAAAAGCAGACTGCGTGAGATATCTGGCCATGGGGCACCCCAACGTGAGGCAGGGGATGTGTTACATGTTTCTGTCTGTCTCTCTCAGCAACCCCACAAGAAAAATGCTTGCCATTCCCAAAGCAACCAGAGGAGAGCTGTGATTTCTGGGAAGGAGCCATGGATGGGGCCAACAGTCCAGATAGGAGATGTGAACCTTGTTTATTACCTACTCTCGCTCTCTTGAGAGGATCGCAGTAGCCGGAGCCAGGGGCCCCACTTTCTGACTCCTCTCATTCTGTTCCCCGATCACTGATGTTAAACTTTGACTCCTCACAACAGGGACTTGCCCTTCAGCACATGGGGGCATTGGCAGCTGAAACTCAACCTCTGTGGAAGCAGCTAGCCGGGCCTGAGCCAGAGCCACCCAAGTGCTCCCGCTAGAAGGACTTCAAATTCAGGGGATTGAAAAGGTAAGATAGAATTTCATACCAGCCATTTTGTGCCAGATGTCAGCTCGGAGACAAATGAGCTGCGAACTGCCATCAGTCCTCATTTGGACTGCGATCATCAACACTCACTCCTCTCTGCCTGTCACCTCTGACCACACAGGACCTGTCCTGCCCTGAGAGCGACAGTTAGACTCTCCTGCCTAGGATCCAATGCCGCTGACAGCAGTCCTGGCTGTTACTGTTTGCCCTTGTCACCCCTCCTCCCTCCTCCTCTGTGTCTCATAAACCTGGATATCACAGGGCATTGCGGCAGTCAACAGCGCTTTAATCCATGTCCATAAAGGAGCTGGCAGTAGAAATTGAGGCTCACTCCGGAGCCAGACTACCTGGGCTGAAGCCCTGACTCGGTGCCATGGGCTAGCCAGTTAACTTCCTTATGCCTCAGTTTTCTTCCCTGGAAAATGGAGCTGTTAATAGAATGTCATAGGAGAGAACTCACTATATAGACCAGGCTAGCCTCAAACTCACAGAGATGTACCTGCCTCCAACTCCCTAGTGCCGGGATTAAAGGTACGCACCTCCGCACCTGAATCTGCTTTGATTTTGAGGCAGGATCTCTCACGTTGCCACGTTGGCTACACAGAACCTCTGGTCTCTGCCCCACACTCCAGCACATGCCGTAACACCTGACTTCTCTGGGAAAGCTATTTCAATGCACCCCAGATAGAACAGGCAAGGAATGGTGGAAGGAGAGAACTGAGTCTACAAAGCTGTTCTCTGACCTGCAAACACAAAGGTGTGCACACACACACACACACACACACATGCGCGCGCGCAAGAAAATAGAATAAAATATTGGTATGGTCTTTGCTCCAGCACTTATTAAATACAAACCAAGAAACGGAAGGTCTCGCAACCATCTGTTAAGACTGAAAAATTCGCCACTGTTGACCAAATCCATTACAAACACCTGGAAATAGACTGTATAGAGAGAAAGTACTTTCTGTGGAAACTGAAAAATTAGTGAAGTGTCTGGAAGCTGTAGAGAAAGGGTTGAGCAAAGAAGATGAGCCAGAAGTCATGGGTCTAGTAGAGGAACACTGATCATGTAGGGACATCTGACAAATCACTTAGAGTCTGAAGAGCCATGGAAGGCTTTGTTGTAAGACATGCCTCTGACTGCATTCCTGGGGAATCTGGGAATGATGAGCACTAACATGGTGCTTGTACCAGGAAGTTCTGAAATAGCTTTAGCATGTGAAACACAGAGCAACGAAAAAACGCAGAGTGCAGTAGCATGCTCATAATCCCAGGGCTGGGAGGCGGGCACCTGGGGCTCACTGGCTAGCCAGCCAAGTTAACACACATGGTGAGTTCCAGGCCAGTGAGAGCCTTTGTCTAAAAAACAAACAGATAGTGAGGAATGCTAGTGTCCTCTGGTCTCTACAAATGTGCACCCCACCCCCACCCACACATGCACATAAGTCCTTAAGCACACACACACACACACACACACACACACACACACACACAAACACACAGCGAATCTTTTTTAAAGGGCATATAGATGTATATGTATATATTTTTATATAGAAATATATATGCATATATATAGAAATATATATACATATATATATGTGTGTGTGTGTGTGTGTGTGTATATATATATATATATATATATATATATATATATATATATGTATATATTTCGTGTTTTAATTGCATCAGAAACTAGTAAAATGGGTCGAGTCATGGGCTCAGAAGAAAACTGAAGTGGCACCCCGATGAAGAAATTATGAAAGTTTTGGATGCTGCTTTCTGTAAAAACATTTAAGAGTGAGCCAACTGGAAGGCGTTTCTGGCTGTTGCCGCGGGACTTCTGTGAGCGCCAGTTCTGAGCAGCACATGCAAGGTTAGTGCAGTAGCTGAAGCTGTGTCCACAGTGGTCACATGAACAGAGAATGACTCTCAGGTCGTTGCTTTTCAGATGAACCAGTACCATGTCCTGTGATTAGGTGTGACCTTAAAACAGGCTTTAACGGTTGTGACTCAAATCACAGCAGGTGGAGCTGACTCTTTTCTTCCAGTGATCTGGGCTCAGAAGACAAGCTCCTATGTTCCTTGCAATCACTAGTGACAACTTTGTTGGAGAAGTTTGTTGTTCTGAGGGAATATCAATCACAAGAAAACAGATATTCTAGCCAAATCGTTTGTGGAATCATATCAAGTGTTCTCACTATTTCTCTTTTCTTTTGATTTACTTTAATTTTATGTGCATTGGAGCTACAGACAGTTGTGAACTGCCATGTGGGTGCTGGGATTTCCCAAGGAAAGACAGGAGATGCCTGAGCAGGCATTTTCCCCTAGGCGGTCTAGGAATGGATTGCCAATGCTACAGATGCTTCTCTCCATACCAGCTTCCTCTCTGGCTTCCGGAATTCTGACTTCCTCCCTAGCACAATACCCGTGGCTTCCCTGGGCGGGAGTCAGTGCTGCCTCTGAGCCTTCTTCCAAGGCACTTGAAGAACCGAAGCTCTGTTCTTCGCCTCTTTGCCTTTATCTCCTGTATCCGTTTCACATGCACTTATTTGCTCAGCCACAGGTACTGAGGTCCCACAATGCACCAGTAGGCGCTGTTGCTAAGGTGAATAATAGGCCCCAGGAAGCTCGTCATCCATACATAGCTTTCTCATGCTGATAAATACACTCACACGATTTTTATAAGGTATTACATATCAGAAAATGCATTTAGTCCTGCCTGGGGGAAAATCTATATCTCAGAGGCCCAGCTTCTTCTCCAAATTGCTCAAGCTCCTCATTTTCAACTGACTTCTGGACACTTCTCATGTGAAACACTTCATATTCAATTCAGTCAGTCCTCCGGACCTGTGAGATGTGCATGCATGGATCCAACCAACTGCTGATGGGAAACATTTGGAAAGCTGGATGTGGTGGTGCAGGGTTATAATCCTATCACTCAGGAGGCCGAGGCAGGGGGATTGCCAGAAGCTAGAGGCCAGCCTAGGCTACAAAAATGAGACCCTTTCTCAAACAATAACAAAAATCAATTGTATCTGAACATGCTCAAAAATTTTCCCAATCTTTATTCCCTGTATAACATTTATGCAGGATCTACATTGTACTAAGGAGTGTAAGTAGTGCAGAAATGATTTCAAGTACAATGGAGTATGTGCCTCGGTTACATATGAAGACTACATCTGTGGTGCGGATGTTTTGGTAACCCCCTCCCCCGGGTCCTGGAACCTGTGAACCAATCCCGTAGATAGTGGAAGAAGATATATGTTTTAAACCTAGCTCATCCCCCACAACCCAAATTATAGATTTGTGAGGGGATTTTTGTTTATTTTTGGTCTCTCTCTCCCTCTCTCTGTCTTTCTCTCTCTGAGTGTGTGTGTGTTGCACGCACTTGAGTGTGCATGTGAGTACATGCAGGGACCAGAACAGGATGTTATGTGACATATGTCTTCCTCTGTCACTCTCTGCCACAATGCCTTGAGATAGAGTTAATCACGGAACCAGAAGCTGACCATTTTGGTCAGCAAACCCTCTTGGGATCGTCTCGGCTGCTCCATGCTGGGGTTACGGGCATGTGCAGCGACGTTCAGCATCTTATGTGAGTGCTGGAGAATCAGTCAAAGGACTCAAGTCCTTGTGCCTGCAGAGAAAGTACTCTTACTTTCTAAGCCATCTGTCTGGCCCTGGTTTTTACTTTTTTTAAGACAGTGTGCAACGTAGCCCTGGCTGGCATCTAACTGTTTATTGAAGCAGAGGATGACCTTGAACTCTTGATCTTCCTGCCTCCATCTCCCCAAGTGCTGAGATTACAGACTTTGTCTACCCACCATGTCTGGGTTCCAGATAGTATATCTGTAGCACAAGAAAGAACAAAGTCTGTTCACGCCAACTGTGGTAAATACTAAAGGCTTGAATAAGATGGATGGAATGGCATACACTTGTAAACCTAACACTCGGGAGGTTGAGGTAGGAGGATCAAGAGTTCAAGGCTTGCTTCAGTTACCAAGGTAATTCAAGGCCATCCTTGGCTAAATAAGATTCTATCTAGAAGGAGAGGGAGACTCTACTTGTGTCTATTTTTAATCTATCATTTTGCAATTTATTCAAAATTAAAAGAACGTATGCCTAGAACCTAGCTAACAGAGGAAAAAATAGAGAACCTCTTATTCAAAGAGCACTCTTTCTAGAACATACAGGGTTTTTTTTTTAATGGTTGTTTTAAATTAACTCACAAAACAGTAGGTTTCCATATGACTTTTTCCACACAGTTTAGCTTTTAACCCTCCCTTCACCCAGTCCTCTCCCCTACTCCCCTATGCCCATCCCCCTTAAGCCTCTACCCCTAGTATTCCTTCTCTACTCCTGTGTCAACGTTTTCTACTGTGCCCTTCCCAGGAGCCTGCCCATGGCCCCTTTCCAGCTTCCTGGCCTCTACAGGAACTCCAACTCAAACAAACAAAGCCAAAATCTTGAAGCTAGGACACCTCGCCTGTCTTTTGAGGCCTGTGTTACCTCATTCGGGAGAATGTTCTTCCAGTTCTACCCACTTCCCTGCAACGTCATCATTTTGTTTTTCTTTACAGCTGAATAAAAGTTCATCGTGTACATGAAGCCATATCCAGCATCCATTCATCAGTTGATGGACATCTAGGCTGATTCCATTTCCTAGCCACTGAACAGAGCGGCGTGGAACGGGGGTCGGCAAACGATGCAGATGTTTTTGACCTAGTGATCAGATATAGGGAACCATTTGAGGGGGGAAAAAAGGATGATAGCCAGTAAGATCATTCAGTTTAGGTTTTTGCTTCTAAATCTGTACACAGTAAGCAGCCTTCTGGTTCCTGAATGCTTTCAGAATCTTTCTCAATATTCTTTCGTGTGTGTGTGTGTGTGTGTGTGTGTGTGTGTGTGTGCCCGCGCACATGCGTGCGTGTGTGTGTGTGTGTATTAATATGTTATATACTAATATATAATTAACATATTATAATATATTAATAATATATTATATAAAGATATATGGTATCTAGTATATATTATACAATTAATATATTATAATATAATTAATATACTATATATACACATATATGTGTGCATATGTATATATATATATATATATTCCATTTAGATTCATAATATACAACTGTTTTAATTCCCTTTCCACATTCATCTAGCTAGGATGTTAGGAAAGTGGAAATTTACAATGGCCTAGACTCCTTGCCATCTCTCTGTGGCATTTCTAGCCACTGGGCTTTCTCCCTCCAATTGACATAATCCTCAGCTGCTAGCATGATCTCCCTTGAATTCCCCTCTCCTGAGATCATTTTCCATCTCAATCACCACCACCCTGAGTCTGCTTTATTAACTCTGAAGTCATCAGCCTGGAACTTAAACTTTCATCAACTGTCCCCAACACCACAATTTTAGTCAAACTTACAAGGCCTCCAGTTAAGTAAGTTAGCTTACTTTCAGTCCCAGCCATTCTTAAAGATTTATTTATCTATATTTCGTGTGTATGGATGTTTTGCTTACTTACATTTGTATCTCACATGTGTGCTTGGTGCTCAAGAAGGCCAAAAGAGGTCATTGGATACCCTGAAACTGGCGGCTATGAGTCTCCATGTACGTGATGAGCACGAACCCAGGTCCTCTCCAAGAGAGCAAGTTCTCTCTGCTGCTGATCCACCCACAGCCCAGCCATTCTTATTTCATACTTTACCTGTGCATTTGAGATGCAAGCTAAGGTCAAGGAGCAGGTACCATAGTTCACTCAAGATGCAGTTTTGGACTATGCAACGTCCCAGATACCACCTTGGTTTTATTTTTAACTTTTTGGGTTATTTATCCTCTTATGAAAAATTCACACAGTCACTAGAGATTATGTCATTGCAAAATTTTTACTTGTTTTTGTTTGTCTTTTTGAGAAAGAGTCTCATGTACCAGGCTGGGCTTGAACTGACTGTGTAGCAATGGCCTTTGAAACCCTGATCCTTCCTCCTGCCTCAACCTCTCAAGTGCTAGGGTTCCCAGCATGCATCACCATGCCTGGCTTTACTCCTCTACTTCTAGCACCAATCCTGGCGCTTTCAGCCCCAGACTTCCTCCCACCCGGTTCTGAAAGTCCTTTCACTGTTTTCTTGAGGACTTTTGCTTCCCATACAAGGCCATGTCTTTCTAGACTATGTCTGGGCGCACACACACCCATAATCCAGAGATTCATACATCATGCCGAAGTCAGTTGTCCAAGCACCATCAAAATGGGCTCTGAATTCACTTAAACACAAAGATGACATCTGGTATGGCTCATTTTTCTTAAATTTCTGTGTTTTGTACTGGCACTGTTCCTGTTGCCTTCTAGGGTGGAGGATATACTCTGTGTGTAAGAATGTGAATCTGCGCGTACACGAATGTGCATGTGTATAGAGGCCAGAGGTCAAGCTTGAGCTTCGTTCTTCAGGAGTTATCTACTTTGAATTTACTTTTTATCTGTTTATGCATTATATGTATGTGGGTATGGTGTCTGCATGTATATCTGCATACCAGAAGAGAGCATCAGATCCCACTGGACTACAGCTATAGAATTAAACTCAGACCCTCTGGAAGAGCAGCCAGTGCTCTCAACGGGTGAGCCATCTCTCCAGCACTCCACTTTGGACTTTTGAAAAAGGGTCTTCAGTAACCTGGAGCTTGCCACACAGGCTATGCTGTCTGGTGCTGAGCCCCAGGGATCCACCTGTCTCTGCTTTTCCAGCACTGGAATTACAACCATTCACATCTCCAAACTCGGGTTCTGATGCTTATAAGGCAAACACTTTACCAACTGAGCTATCCTCACCAGGCTCCCTAGAATGAAGGATATTGAAGACCACTTGATTTCTTTGAAGTAGGTGGCTGGTCATGAACTTCCTGGTCCACGTAATTACTACGCTGTTCAAGATGGCAGCGGGTTCTCAAACACTGAGGAAGGAAAAACTGCTTTCATTCTGAATCCCTCCAGATCTTATACGCCCTACCCCCCCCCCAAAAAAAAGTTCAAAATAGCATCAAGAATATAAGAGAAGCTGGGCATAATGGCACACACCTTTAATCCCAGCGCTCAGGAGGCAGAAGCAGGCAGATCTCTGTAGGATCAAAGCCTGCCTGGTCTACATACTGAGTTCCAGGACAGGCAGAACTACACAGTGAGACACTGTCTCAAAACAAAACAAAAAACAAATAATAGAATAGAAGAGATAAAATTAGGTAGCCAACTCATTTAGCCATCAGGTATTCCATAGATATGTACAATTTTAATATTTTATCAGAGTGCAAGGAGATGGAAAAATCATGGTTGGCTAAGGTCCCTGCCTTCACGGAGTTCTTTAAAAAAATACAATTACAATTACCGTGGCTCTGTGAAAGAAAAGAGCACGATGCTGTGCACGTAAGAGTGCAGTCATCTAGAGAAGGTAGCACAGGGAGCGTTCTGAGGATGTGGTGCTGAGGCTGAGGCTTAGAAGAACTCATCTGCTAAAAGACCACAGGGAAAGCATTTTAGGGAGGAAGGGTAACATGCATAAAGATTCCATTTTAATCACACAATCAAATTTTTAAGCATCTTCTATACATTTGATGCGTTTCAATACAGAGAATGATTGGGCTCTTCCTACAGGGAGACAGGACTTAAATAGAATAATCATTGCATCAGGCTGCTCAGGCTGCTATAGGAAAACACCATAGGCCATATGGCAAGAGCAATAGAAATTCATGTTCTCACGGTTTTAGAAGCTAGCCATCCATGGTCAAGGTGCCAGCAAACAGCTTCTCATGGAGCTGTCTTCCTGGCAGCCTTCTTATCGTGTCCACATACGACCTCTCCTTGGTGCACAGGAAGGAGAGGAGGAGCGAGGAGGGGAGAGGAGGGGAGAGGAGGCCAGCCTGGGCTACCTGAGACCCCATCTCAAACCAACAGACAAACAGGGAGTGTCCTAGGACGGAGAAAAGCCTCTGAGGGAAGAGAATAGATTAGGATGTTCCATGCAGCTGAAATGCTGAGTGTAAAGGGGAGAAGGGTGAAACAGGGCTGGGACCAGACCTGGGCAGGCCTTGGAGAGGGAGGTAAGGGATTTGGAAGATACTCTGGGTTGGGGAGATAGAAAGTCTTTATGGTGGGTAGAGACGGGGTTCTGAGATGCTCCGGTTTATTTTGGGGAATAGGGAAGACTAGAAGCAGGAAGAAGCGAGAAGTTCTATTTGTAACTAGATGTAAGGGTTGTAGGGAATCAATATGCTGCCTTGACACATCGGTTATTTTTAGCTAAAGGCACTTGAGAAACAGCAGATGCAAGAAGGACACTCTGGCCTTCCTTTTTAGTCTTATTTTTTTTTGTGGTACTGAGGATGGAACCCAGGGCTCAAGCTCTACCACTGGGCTACACTCTTGGGCCCTGACCCTCCTTTTTACTTCTAAAAGCAGGTGGTGACACTCCCATGTGAAAAGCACCCTCCCTGTGTCGGAAGAAAGATGCCTACCTGTTCTAGTTTGGTTTCTTTTGCTGTGATAAAGACCAAGGGGGCAGAAGACATGGCTCAGTGAGCACTGACTGTTCTTCCAGAGGATCTGGGTTCAATTTCCCACATCCACATTGTAGCTCACAACCATCTTTAACTCTAGTCCTGGGGGATCCAACACACTCTTCTACCTTATTGTGAGCACCAGACATATATGTGGTGTATGAACATACAAGCAAACAAATAATAAATAAAATAAATAATTTTTTAAAAGTCCATGACCAAAAGCAACTTGGGGAGAACAAGAGTTTACTTGGCTTACAGGTTACAGTCTACCAGTGAGGTAAGCCAAGGCAGGAACTCAGGCAGGGCAGGAACCTGGAGATAGGAACTGAATCAGAGTACATGGAGAAATGCTGCTTTCTGGCTTGCTCCTCTTAGCTCACTCAGCTTGCCTTTTTCTGCACCCCAGAACAACTTGCCCAAGGGTGTCACCACCCATAATGGGTTGAGCCCTCTCACATCAATCATGAACTAAGAAAATGCCCCACAGACTTGTCTATAAGCCAATCGGATGGAGGTATTTTCTCAGTTGAGGTTTCCTCTTCCCAGATGACTCCAGCCAGGGTCAGGCTGACAAAAAGCTAACCGGCACGTCACCCAAGGATGAGGAGCCGAGGGCAGAAGTGTGCATGAGCTTTGTTAATCCAACCCTTACCTTCCACATCAATGTTGCATTATTAACTACCCGAGGCCCACAGTCTTTCCTTGTTATGTCTTCACAATGTATTCTTTGTCCAATCTAGTAATAGTCGGTCCAACTGTTGAAGCAGAAGGATTCCCACCAACTCAAGACTAACCTATTAATGAACCCCCAATCCCAAATTCTTCTTCTGATATGGAAACAGGCAGATTAACGTGCTTTTTCCTTCTCCCTCAGTTATAGACTACCTCCTTTAAACGCTGTAACTCCAACCTCCCACCCCAGGTCACGCAGATGACACTGAAGCACTTAGATGTACTGCTCTCCTAATGCCTGCGCTTAACTCTCCTAATCAAGAAACTCCATGATGCTGGGTGGTGGTGGCGCACGGCTTTAATCCCAGCACTCGGGAGGCAGAGGCAGGTGGATCTCTGTGAGTTGGAGTGAATCCAGCCTTGTCTACAGAGTGAGTTCCAGGACAGCCAGAGTTACAACAGAGAAAAACAAGGAAGGAAAGAAGGAAGGAAGGAACTCCCTGACTTCATGTCACTCTGCCCTTCTCTGAAATTCTTTTCTGTAGTGTTAACCAAGAATCCTGGCCTCACCTGAGTAGAGGCCTCCAAGCACTGAGGGGGCCTCTTAAGAGTGTTCTGTCAGCAGTGTTGAGCTGTGCCTGCCTCCAAGCCAGCACCTGAACAATGTAAACTATACTGGCATCTCAAATCAGGCTAGGGAGCATTTCAAGTATGGTGAGTGGAGGCCTCAGAATGAAAATAGCACCTGTAAAACATTCTAATAGAAATGCATTTGGTAGTCTGTTTGAGCCTGGTGTTCTAATAATTGGTTGACCACAGGAATTATTTCTTTTAATGATTCGTAGGTAAGAAATGGAAGCCACAAGAATAGGCAAATGTGCCTACGAAGAATATGTAGGGTGAGGAAAAGGCTAAAACAGGCTCCTGAAGCACTCAAATGTCAAAGGGACTGACAGGGTACTGCAAAGGAGATTGATAAAGAACAGAGCAGTATGGGGGTGGGGGAGGGATAGCCAACAAGGGACCCCATTATCAGAGCCACAGAGAATGAAGTGTCTAAGAGGAAGGGAGAAACGTAGTGTGCTGGGGGAAGCCTTGAAGTCAAGGAAGACAAAGAGGGCATGAGGCCTTGCGCAACAGGAACAAGATGCAGCTGCAGACTGGAAGTGGGGGAGCTCAGAAAAAGAGTATGCTTGCTGGGTGTGCACCAAGCTGTGTCCTGAGAGCCTGACCTTTAACAAAATACTGTGTCTGGCCTTCTTTGATTTTTTTTTTAATACAGGGTCTCATGTAGCACAGGCTTGCCTCTAACTTGGTATGCAGCCAAATATATAACCTTGAACTTCTGATTCTCCTGTCTCCAATCCCAAGTGCTGGTATTACAGCCATGAGCCACTATGCCCAGTTTATGTGGTGCTAGGAATTGATCCCAGGGCATCACACTACCAACTAAGCCATATTCCAGTTCCTATAACTGGCTTTTCATAGGCATTCAGGCCTTCAGATTTAACTGAATATTAACTATTATCAAGATTCAGGCCAAGGAAAAGAAACAACTTGGGCTGTAGGCATAGCTCAGTTGATTGCCTAGCATAATGACAAGTCTGGGTTCTATCCCCAGCATTGCATAAACCAGGCGTGTGGCACAGCCCTGAAATCCCAGTGCTCAAGGAGGAAGCCGCAGAAAGGATCAAAAGTTCGAAGTCAACTTCAGCTATATAGTGAGTGTGGGGCTAACCTGGGATACATGAGACCCTGTTTTCATGTATACCCTCCAAGAAGGATATAAGAAACTTGGTGAAATGCCTCAGTAAGAGCTTGCTCCACAAGTCTGACAACCTTGATCCCTGGCACCCATGTGAAAAGGCTACATATGGTGGCCCGACTCCTTAATTCCAATGGAAGCCGGTATGGCAGAAACAACAGGAGAGACCCTGCTTCAACAAGGGGGAAAGTAAACAGTGAATCCCTACACTTGTCCTTTGACTTCCATATGTGTACCATGACATGTGCACGCTCACCCATGAACGCATAAGCACAAGTACACACACGTACGCAAATAATAAAGAAAATAAATTTAAATTTTAAAATGGCCCTGGAGAGATGATTCAGTAGTTAATAGCACTTGCTGCTCTTGCCAAGGATCTGAGTTCAGTTCTTGCCATTATTGTGGAAGTTTATTTTTAGTTGTGTTTAAAATAATTGTTTTTGTGCTCTGTTGGAAAAAAGGATGCAGAGGCCTTGGCATTTTGTATGGTCTGCATGTGTTGGATTTCTGTGGGGGATGTTTGATTGCTTATGATCTGCACCTGAGGAGCTCTGAACCAATAAAACACCTGAGCTCAGATGCTCAGGGTTCCACTGTCAAGTGTGGCACTGGCCATGATGATCGTTTCCTCTGCTGGGGTCTGGCAGGGCTTCCACCTATGAAAATGCCTCCTTGTCTTCTTGGCTGACCCACTAGAGCAGCAAACTACTACACAGCATCCATGTCAGGCAGCTTACTGCTTAACTGCTGTAATTCTGGTCAGGAGATCTCATGCCCACTTTTAGCCTTTTCAGGTACACACTCAGAGAACAAACTCACACAGACATATACATATATACATAAATAAAAATAAATCTTTTCTGTTTTTTCAAGACAGGGTTTCTCTATGTAGCCCTGACTGTCCTGGAACTCACTCTGTAGACCAGGCTGGCCTCGATCTCACAGAGATCCACCTGCCTTTGCCTCCTAAGTGCTGGGATGAAAGGCATGCACCACCACCACCCAGCTAAAACTAAAATTTTTAAAGTAATAATAATTAATCTGGGCAGTGGTGGCACATGCCTTTCATCCCAGCACCTAGGAATAAATTATTAACATTATTTGCATGTGTCTTTCACTGTACTGATCCTTTATTTAAAACCCTTAAACACAAGGAACTTTGAAATTTTCTTTTAGATTTTCAGAAAGAAATATGTTGCATGATCTGGGCCTGGTGGTGCACACCTTTAATCCCAGCACTCGGGAGGCAGAGGAAGGTAGATCTCTGTGAGTTTGAAACCAGCCTGGTCTTCAGAGTGAGTTCCAGGACACCCAGAGTTACAACAGAGAAACACTGTCTTGAAAACAACAACAACAACAGAAATAGTAATAATTAAATACTTTTACAACAAATAATCTACATTTGGGAGCTAATGCTTATTGTAAGCTATCTGCTTACTAGAAAAGAATATGGAATAATGGATAACAGCCAGGTACCAGAGTAGTTGCAAGATGGCGAGGAGGTCAACCAGTGTTCTAGGGAGCATCTCTGAGGGAAGTCAGGCTGGAAACCTCAAAGCAGGAACTGAAACAGAGACCACAGAGGAACACTGGTTACTGCTTTTCTCCCTCCCCCAGGCTTGCTCAGCTATTTTTCTTACATAGTCCAGGCATATTTGCCTAGGATAAGCACTGCCCACAGTGGGCTGGGCCTTCTCACATCAATCAGCAGATCAAGAAACCGCTCCACAGACATGCATGCTACAGATAAGTCTGAGGGAGGCGATTCCTAACTGAGGTTCTCCCTTCTCAGGTAGCTGCAGTTTGTGTCAAGCTGACAAAAACTAACCAGCATAACTAGGAACAGAAATAAGTAAAAGGCTCTCAAAGAGCTCATAGGATAGGCTGGAGAGATGGCTCAGCCATGTAAGGTTAGGCTCACAATCAAAAGGACAAGAGCTCATCAGAATACTTCAAATAACATAGACTTGCTGTGGATCTGTAGAAAACCACTATTGTTGAGGAAGTTTATTTTTAGTTATATACAAAATAATTGTTTTATGCTGCCTAGGTTCTTGGCATTTTGTATTGTCTGCAGGTGTTGAGATTTACATGGGGATTGTTTAATTGCTAATGATCTGCATGTGCTATCAGTAAAGTACCTGAGGCGTTCTAAAAGAATAAATACACCTGAGTTCAGATGCTTGGGGTTCCACTGTGAATATGGCACTGGCCCTGACGGTGGTTCCCTATGCTGAGAGCTGGAAGGGTTTGCACCTGTGATTATGCCTCCTTGTTTTCCTTCCTGAGCCACCTCTGTAGTAGGAACATACTACTACACACTATAACATTGTTTACCTGGAGACTCTGTGTGTGTGTGTGTGTGTATACACACATGCGAACACACGCGAGTCTCATGTGAACACATATGTATACACATGTATGTGGAGATTTCCAGTGTCATTTCAAATCACCATTCACCTTGGTGGAATTTTTTGTTTAGAATTTTTTGTTTAGACAGGGTCTCACTATGTTGCCCTGGCTCACCTGGGCTATGCAGAACAGGCTAACCTGGAACTCAGAGATCTGCCTGCCTCTGCCTCCCAGATGCTAGGATTAAAGGCATGTATCTCCATGCCTGGCTCCACTTTGATTTTTGACACAGGGATTATCACTGGTTTGGAGCTTGCCAAGTAGATTAAGCCAGCTGGCCAGTGAGTCCCAGGGATATGCCCTGTCTCTACTGCTCCAGCCACTACAAATGGCTTTTTCCTATGAGCTCTAGGGATTAAACGCAGGTCCTTGTGCTTGTAAGGCAAGCACTCACCCACTGTGCTAGCTCTCTAGCCTGAGATGTTTTTTTTTTTTGTTTTTTTTTTTAATGGGGCAGGGGCTTTGGAAAAATTAGATTCTAAGCTCGAACCCCACAGTGACATCAAACATCGCAGACCCCGCTGTGTGGTAAACTTACATTAAGTTTACAAAACTCCACTGAACAAGTCAGGACTTGAGTGGACACACCCCATATGGCAAAAGAGCTCAGTTATAAAATAACCACAAATCCAGCATTGTAGTGTTATGAACGGCTGCTACAGAAAGCAAACACAGCTTTAGATTGTTTCAACACAGCTTTGGATTGTTTTAACAAAAGTTTCCAAATAATTATTAATCCATGGCGGTTCATCTTGATGTCCACATGACAGGATCTAAAGTGGACCTCCATGGAAATGAGCCCTGGGAATGTCTGTGAGGGAATTTCTAGATCAGGTTCATGGAGGTGGGAAGACCACTCTAAATGTGGGTTGTGGGATTCTGTGGGGGGATTCTGTCCCAGGCTGAGTAAGAACAAGCAAGGGAGCTGACAGCAGCCTTCCTCTCTGCCTCCTCACTGTGGTGCAATGTGACCAGGCGCCTTGGGCTCCTCCTGCCACGCCTCCCACACTGGAATGGACAGGACAGTCAAACTGTGAGCCAGAATAATCCCCTCTCTCTTTTGAGACAGAGTACATGACTGTCCTGGGTCTCGCTATGTATACCAGACTGGCTTCAAACTCACAAATATCCACCTGCCTATGTCTCCCAAGTGCTAGGACCAAAGGGTGTGTGACAACACGCCAGGCAACCCTTCTTTCTTTAAGTTGCTTCATCAGTTATTTTGCCAGAGCAACAAGGTAAATGACTAATAAATAGTCCTGCTGCACTCAAAATCATCAGAATAAATCTACAGCACCGTTTAGTTTATAGGGCCAAATTTTAAGAGTAACATCTCTCACCTATCCTTTCCTTTCTATTTCTACTAAAAGACTCTCTTATCTTTCTTTTCTTTTTTTTTTTTTTTTTTTTTTTTGGTTTTTCAAGACAGGGTTTCTCTGTTGTAACTCTGAATGTCCTGGAACTCACTCTGTAGACCAGGCTGGCCTTGAACTCACAGAGATTGGCCTGCCTCTGCCTCTGGAGTGCTGGGATTAAAGGCGTGTGCCACCACCGCCCAGCTGGACTCTCTTATCTTATACCTGATATAGAAGGCCACTTCCAAGGATGGCCCGAGCTGAGGATGTACCTCAGTGGTAATGCTTGCCTAGCATTTGCAAAGCTGTGATTCTGACCAGGGTGTTGGGGGAAGAATTCAAAGATGACCCAACAATCCCTCCCATAGCGCATACCCTCTGCATGGTCACTCTGCTACTCCCTCATCAAGAGATGGAGCTTACTTTCCTCCCAGTGAATCCAGGCTGGTCCTGTGTCTTACACTGAAGAAACAATGGGTTTGACTTATAGATCTAGGTTTGGAGGGGTCTCAAGGCTTCTACTTTCATCATCTTGCTTGACAGCCTCCATCTGAAGCTAGGCTAGGACACCGACTGATGAGTGATCATTTTATGAAGAGAAAGGTTTTGCGGGAGAGTTGAGAAGCCCAGCTAATAGTAAGACCAAGGCCTTAGACCCACAGGTAAAGCTGTCCCCCAGCTCTGGTCATGTCAACAGTGACAACATTCTGTCTATGTGACTCTCTTGCCACATAGGTCTCTGGTATGTGACTAGAATATCTGAGGAATTCCTTTGATTTGAACTGAACTTTAAATAGCTGAGACTGTGATACAGGTCAGAATAGATGTCTATTCCCACTCATTCATCCAACTTAATACCACTAAAAGAACAGGCCACAGACCAGCTGAAATTTGCTTCCGCACCTGTCATTCATGGGGCTACACTTACGGAGGCAGTGTCTAGAGATGGCTGGTGGAGAAGGGGAATGATCAGAAGGAAAGGAGGACAACGGCCACCATCCGATGACTTCCCTCCAGCATCACCCAAGGATGAGAGGGAAACATTCTAACTTCATCATCTGTACTCAATATGGAAATGAGGGGTTGGGGCTAAGATTGATAGCCAAAGCTAGGGTATGGGTAGTCTGAGTGGCTAAATCAGGATTTAAAAGTTCAAAGACAGCCTGGGCAACTTAGTTGAGACCCTGCCTCCAAACAAGAGGGCTGGCGATATAGCTCAATGGTAGATCACTTGCTTATCACACACAGAAGTGAGAGGTTCAATCCTCAGCATGCTGGTGGGAAGGAGATTTCCAGTTTCACATCTAATGTAGAGGCGTTCAAACAGAAAATTAACTTTCAAAAGTTTTCCTTGTCTGATGAAAATCGAGATTTTAGTAGTTTGGTTTATTTTGAGGAAGTGGCAAAAAAAAAAAAAGGAAGAAAAAGCATACAGTTAAATCCTGTTTGTGCCTACAGTTATATCCATCATTTTAATCCGTATTTATTTCCCTCTTTCTCTGAAGTTGTAGTTTTACATCACCTGTAGCGGGTAGCACATAATGTAGTTCTCAGTTATACTGATTTTTTTTTCTTTCATGAAAGTGTTGTGTAGCCCAGGCTTGCCTCGAACTAGCTATCTAGTTAAGTCTTGCATCCGTCTCTCAATGCAGGCGAGAAATGTCAAAACATGTTTGTTTCAGGTTGAGCTGGCGATCCACCACCCTACCGCTTCGTGCATGCTAGGCAAACACTCAGCCTCGTCGTTTTTCATTCAGTCAGACCATAATCTCTTTTGAATACAGGGATCCAACGTCTTTAGGAAATGGCAAAGTTCCAAAATGTCCCTTGATCTTCCTCAGAGGCCTGAGTAGGAATTCCTGAAGTGGATAGTGATCTAAACTCAAACGACTTTATTAAATTCAGCCCAAAACCAGTATGTTACCCTTCGCTGAATCTAGGGTGCACCACGATGCAGAACCGCAGAGGCGCGAAGCCTGACCTAGACTCCGCTGCGTAACGCTGGCCTGCCAGATCCCTCCAAGCCCACCTTACTGGCAGCTCTTTGGGCGTGGCCCAGTTAGCGTGGCCGGTTGGGCGTGGCGTAAATAGGCGAAGGCGTGTCTGAGAAGAGGCACTTCCGATTGGGTCCAACGCAACCGTTTCCGGTAGCATTCGACAATTTCCGGCCACAGGCTCCGCCTCTGCCGACTCTCCTCGGGTATTTCCGACACCTCTCGGGCTTTTCCGTCTTGCTCTCGTTTGGTTCTCTCCGCTTCGGATATTTCCGCGTAGGGCTCGGAGGAGCTCGGCAACCACTCGGCCTCCCCCATCCCCCGGTAACGGTCGCTGGTGAGTTTAAATGAGCCGGGGCTGGCCGGACCGGAGCCGCTACGGGGGGGGGCCTGAGGCACTGCAGAAAGTGGGCCTGAGCCTCAAGGATGACGGTGCTGCAGGAACCTGTCCAGGTAATGCTAGCCCCTGCTCACAGGCCTGGCGCCATGCCTGGGTCGCAAGCAGCGAACAGCCACTTCGCGGCCTGCTGCGGCCTAGGCCCCGCTTCTCCCGCCTCCTTTTCGGCGAGCCCTGCCTGTCTCTCTTCAGTCCCGAGGCCTTGCCCCGAGGCCTCGGCCGAGGTTATCTCCGGCCCCGCGTTACTCCTCGCCCCTTGTGCAAGCTGGGTTCGGCGGGAATCTCTGGTTTTCCGTCGGTACTGGCGTCCGGCCATCCCTTCCAGTTAGTCGGGGGCCCGACCCGCGGTGGGAGACGAGGGACCGAGACGGCGCCCCGAGTGCTCGGAGCCTCTGGGGACGACACCGAAGCTCCTTTGAACCTGACTGATGGGATTTCACGCTGGTGGGGAAGTTCGCTGGTGTGTTCTGGGTTTTGTTCTACGTGAGATGGTCGAGGGAAGAAGGCAGAATCCGTGTTTTTGACACTAGTTTTTGATTCGGTAGAAGACTTTCTTGTCCAGGTTACCTAAGCTCCGTGGATTTCCCACCGGACAATGACGACCTGAGAAGGGAACTCCCAGGCCCAGTGCTGCCATGCAAACACCCAGGCAGGGGTGGGCTACAGGGCAGGTCCGCATTCTTCCATCACCTCGGATGGGCATCAAGAGGCATTTTATTCTTGCAGTTTTAAAAGGTGTTTCGGAAATCGGAGATTAAATAATTGCTTTCCCATCCATTTCACTGTTCGTCCATTCCTTAACCACACCAAGGTATGCGTTGACGCACAGGGCGCTGTTGTCAGGGAAGAAACCCTATTGGGTTTTAAAGTGTGTGATGCGGTGCCAAGTCATTTTTTCCCCCTGCCATCTGAAGAAACTGAACCTTTTGTCTCTTGGTGATGGACCAGGTTTGGGAGATTTTCATCCCACCTATGATCTTTGACTTGATCGAAAGAGTTGGCCTCCAAATTAATTACTGCCATTAAGCCATAAACTTTATTTTGAAGTTATAAAAGCAAACCGATTTCAGAAATTGCTGCGAATTGCTTTTAGGTTAAGACTGTGACAGCAAATAGTAAATATTGTAATGCGTCAGTACAGCGTTTCCTTAATTTCTCGTAGCAGCATAAAATACTGTTTTCCCTAATTTGGCCTCATCTCCAGCTGTTTACGCGGTAACAGCTTTTTAGTGTTTGAATTAATATAGTTCAGGATTATATTTTCTGAACTGTGCACGTACATTGTATTGGTTCTTCCAGAGCCGCATCTCTTTCCAAATTTCTCTTACTAGTGTACAGTCCCTTTGTAAGGCCCTTTTAAGGCCTTACGTGAAATTCAGTAGATAAGAAGATTATTCAGATGTTTAGTTTTTATTTCATATTGTAGTTTTGTCTTAATGATTCTTTTGCTTTTCTGGGCCTAAAAGTCTTCTATAGTGATAGTTGCAATGACAGCATGTGAACTACTATTTAATAATTTTAACCTATAGAAAAGCACAAGAGAGTAGAACATATTGTTTATACTAGAGAGGATCAAGCAGGTTTCCTGTTTTTTCTCAAAGTACTGTTAGCAATAATACACTTGATAATTATTAAGACAAACAAGTAAACTTTACCTGCCTTTCCTCCATAAAAGCTTTGTCCATTAGATTTTAGGATAATGTAAGACATTTTTAGGTGTGAGTAGGTGAGGGTTTGGGTAATAATTTATAGTATAACATAGAGGCAGGATGATCAGGAGTTCAAGGTATTCCTCAGCCAAGTGCCAGGTTCAAGGCCAACATGGGCTGCCTAAGACCATGTCTTTTAAAAAAAAAAAAAAAAGACAACAAAAGGAGCAGTTTAAAAGGGATCTCAAACAGTGGGAGAAATAAGGCAGCTAATTTTGATCAGGAGTACTGTTGAAAATGGGAAAGAACTAGTAAGAAAATTACTCTTTCCACATACCGGGGGGGAAAAAGATGGTGTTGAAAATTTTTTCTTTGCTTTGTTCATGGTGCATCGAGGCATAGGAAAAAGTCGACAGGAGTAATGCTCAGCTGTTCCTACGTTTTCCCTTTTTAAAGTTGTTACATGGAATAAGCAGCTCAATGTGCCATATAGACTTAAATATAAGCCCCTCTCCAAGTTAGCGTCATAGAGAAAACTCTCACTTTGAATTTGAATCTTTACAAGAAAACTTTCATATTACAAGACAGAAATTGATTTGTGGCATAGCCCCACTGTGGAGCCCTGGCTGGGATTAGAGACATGTACCTTAGCGATAATTTGGGTGCCTGTAAAAGCTGACTAAATAAAATAGGTGACCTTTTTTTTGTTGTTGGTGGTGGGGTGTTTTGTTTAACATTTACTTATTGTGTGTGTGTCAGTCAGTCAGTCTTGGTGGCAAGTGTCTTTACCCTCAGCCATTTCACCAGCCCTTTGTTGCTTTAAGAGGCATTTTATATGGAAACATCAATTGAACTATATCAATTATTTCTGAAAGTGACATTTCTCAGAAGTATTGGATGAAATTGTGAATAAGCCTTTTGAAGATGATTTTAATATGCAATAGAGTAACTGGATGCAAAAACCTGGCATGGTAACACATCTGAAACCCCAATACTTGGAAGGTAGAGGCAGAAAAATAAGGTGTTCAAGGTCAATCTTGACTAACAGGAAGATTGAGCTCAGCCTCCTGGGCTACTTAAGACCTTGTCTCGAAAACCGAAATAAAACCAATGTAATAATTTGGGTACTATATACATGTCATCTTTTTGAGTTTATTAAATAGTGAAGAAGTACTTTTGGCTTTGGGTGAGATGTCCCCAGGTGTAGTCTAACAGTGGTTCAAAGAGTACCTTTATTATGGCTACTATGTGAAAAGTATAATGATCAAGAGTAAAAGCAGTAGCCTTAAAGGTGAAGGTATCTAAAGTAGTAGGACAGGAAAGAAGAGGTTTTAGAGGTAGGAATTAAAGAAATAACTTGGACAGTAGAACTGTTGAAACCTGGGGTGGGATGACTGGAGTTGGTATCAGAAATGAGTGCTTGAATTTTATTTTGGTGGTGCTGTTTTAAAACTGAAAAATCCAGGTGGATATGGTTTCTCACACCTTTGATCTTGGCACTTGTGAGACTTGTGAGGTCCAGTTCATGGCCAGCATGGTTTATAGTGAGTTCAGGCGGGCTAGGGCTGCATAGTGAGATGCTGTCTCAAACAAAACGAAACTCATAACTCCCCAAAGCTAAAACTACCCCCCAGAAAAATGAAAAATCTTTTTCTGCCTGATAAGATTGGGGCAGATTTAAAGATGGACATTTAAGAATTCTGTTTTGGGTCAGGCGGTGGTGGTTCACATCTTTAATCTGAGCATTTGGGAGGCAGAGGCAGGTGGATCTCTGTGAATTCCAGGCTAGCCTGGTCTACAGAGTGAGTTCCAGGTCAGCCAGAGTTACAACAGAAACCTTGTCTTGAAGAGAAAAAAAAAATTCTGTTTTGAGGAAATGAAGTTGGTGATAACTTGTGAAACTATCAACTGTAAAGACATAATTCTTAGGGTTCTAGTCTTTCTGAGAAGATGATGAATAACAGGAAAAATTGGATGTTACAAGTAAGTTTGCATTTGCTTAGACAGATACTAATAAAGGAATTCAGGAAAGAGATCTTTGTAGGTCAGGAAAAAATGAGAATGGCTTCTTGGGTGAGTAAAATTTGAAGCCTAAGTAATTGAAAAAGTGGAGGAATATTCTGGCGTGAAATGGCATAAGCAGAAGCCCGAAGAAGAGAGTGTCGGTTAGGGAGGACAGTAAAGTTTTTGCTTAGCTATAATAGAAATTGAAAACAGGAAGAATCAGGTTACAGGACTGTGAATCTGAAAGGTTTAGATTTAGTGTCTTAAATAATGAATCTTGGGCTGGCTTTGTACCTTTGTAGCCCAGGCTGGCCTCCAATTTACTGTCTTCTTGTTCTGCCTCTGGAGTGCTGGGATTACAAACTTGTGCCACTACCCCTGACTGCAAGAGAGTTTTAATACAACTGTGTAATGAAAACAGTGGCTTGGGAATAGTAACATGAATTCATTGGTAAGGAGGAAGACAAGAGTTAGGTGTATAGACTAGTAGGATGACCTACATGGTAGTGTGGACTGGCCTTTTTAATTTTAGCAGGACTGACGTTTTGGAGAAAGTGGAGTGGCTTGTATGTGTATTATAAGGACTGTCCTACCCATCTGTTTATTCACCAGGTTCCTCCTCCATTTGTGATAGCCAGAAATGCCCCCACCAGACATGGCTAGATGTGGGGTCAAGGAGCCACCTAAATAAACAGCCGTACAGAGCTGGGTATGGTGGCAGATGCCTAAATCCCAGCATTTGGGAGGTGGCAGCAAAAGGATTAGCAGTTCAAGGATAGCCTCAGCTGTTCATAAGTTTGAGACCATCCTGGGCAAAATGGGACCCTGTTTCAGGAATAAAAATACAAAAACAACCAATCAGATAAGTAAAAACTAGGGTTATAGAAATTAGATTATTTTTTATATATATATATATATATATATATATATAATATAATATAATATAATATAATATAATATATATAATTTTTTTCTTTTTTGGCAAATACAAGACCAGACAATTCATAACAGTTACATTTAAGTCTGAATACAGTTTACACAGGTTTCTTTACATTTAAAATATTTGAGCTGGGTGTAGTGGTAAATGCTTGGAACCCCAGGACTTTGAAAATGGAAGCGGGACTGTGAATTTAAGGCCAGCCTAGGCTACCTAGTGAGAGCCTGTCTTAAAAATATACAAATAAAAACTGTATTGAGGAAGGTGTGATGATCTGTGATCCTGCACCTGACAGGAAGAGGCAAGAAGAAAAGGAGTCAATGACATTCTCTACTCCATAACAGCTTTGAGGCCATTTTGTGCGACAGAACTCCCTGTCTTATTTTCTTTTTTTAATAAGCAACCATAGCCTCACTTTTGGGTCTCTTCCTTAGCTAACTAGCCCACTTTTATTTTGGGGAATGCTTTTTCTTAAGATTTATTTGTATGTGTATGTATGCACATGCCCCCACATGCTTGCAGGTGCCCTTAGAGGCCGGAAGAGGATGTTGGACCACCCGGAACTGGAGTTACAAGTAGCTATGAGCTGCTCCATGTGGGTCCTGTAAATCAGACTCAGTTCTCCAGCTCCTTTTCCTTTCTTAGTAAGTTGTCTTTCTATTCCATGCGTAAGATAAAAGACAACCTTTTCTCCATCTCTCATTGAGGTAGCTCTGTGAGAATTTTCACCTAAACTGTACTTGTTTTTTTGTTTTTGTTTTCTCTCAAACTCTATTTAGTAAAGTTCTCCTCAAACCTCAAAAACAAGACTAATTCTCCCCGCCCAAGACAATATTTAAAATTATCAAAATGGACGTTAAGACTAGAGAAACGACACAGTCAGCGAAGGGCTACTACACAAGCGCGAGGCTCTGGGATTGAGTCGCCCCCGTGCACACGCATGCACACAGCACACGGCTAAAAAGCTGTTTTTGTTTGTTTAGAAAGGTGAAGAGCAACTGAGGAAGACACCTGACACCACCTCTGGCCTCCACACACATCCATGCTCACACATGAATACGTGTATAGATGCACTGCACACAAAGAATACATAACAAGTAAGAATTTACAGCTTTATGCTGTTGGTTCGTCTTTTAAATAAATGAAGCTAAGCACTAAATCATTAATTTCCTCAGTGGAATGCCTCCTAAACATTTTGTTGGAAAGGAAGAAGAAAAAAGTGCTGCTCTGTTTGGCTTCCTAACTATTTTAGCAGCTCTCACCCATTTGGCTTCAGTCTGTAGAAGTGGTTCCTGGGTGCTGTTTCGGGGAGGTCTACACTGTCTGTTGGACAGGCTGCTGAGCTTACTCTGTTCATCTTCAGCTGCTAATTATTGATGAGAGAATAGTCCATTCCACACCCGACTCCCGCACTGAGAGGCATATCCTCAGGCATTGAGAGATAACTGAGCAGAAATTTGGGGTGGCCCATCTCTTTTCTGATACTAATGAAGGATTGATGTTTTGAGCAAAGCTTTTTTTTTTCAGTGTCTTTATTATCTTATTATTTGCCTCAGGCTGGCCTGATTCTATTTAGCCCATGTGATTAAGCTCAGATGTGACTTGATCAGCTGATTAATGTTAGAGGAATCATCTTTATGTGCTTGAATTTGGTTATAGATATCATAGTAAGCATTCAAGATACAATTGCTGAGTCAGGTTAGAATTAACTTCCCCCATTCTATCATTTTCTGAGTGACATTTTGGCAGATTGTTACATAATCCAAATATTGAAATTCTCTGAGACCATCTGCAGTTTATCACATTTTTAAATATTAGTATCAAATATATTTTATGCACTATCTACTGTCAAAACTGAATAAAAAAATAAAAAGGAAAAGAATATGACTGTTCCTGGGTGTGGTAGAGGGGAAAGTTTATTGTAGATAGAAGGGTGAACATACAGAGGCAGAGACATTTGGGGGAGTCCAGGGTGGACATGACCAGACTGAAGGGGAGGGGAAAAAGAGGGGAACCTGGAGACCGAGAGACCAGGAATTTCAAGAGAGGCCAACTGAGACCAAAAGAGAGTAACCAAAATGGCTGGAATTACATAGGGAAAGGTAGCTCAGTCCCTGGCTGGAGAGTTTAGGGTAGCGAATGGGATATGAAAGCCAGGAAGATCCTGTAATCAGTAGGGACAGAGGGATGCTGGAGAGCCTGGAGGCCAGGTTCACTTTGATATGTGAAATGGGTATCTCAGCCAGCAGTTTGTGAGTTTGAGCCCTAACAGAAACCAAAAACTACATGACAGAATTAGAAACTAGAAAAACAATTAGCTTTATGTCCTATTTCATAACTTACATTCACTGCCCATATCCAGTCCTTCCTCATTTCCTTATATTTTACCTTTTTCATTCTTTTCTTCATGTAATACTGTACCTACATGTACATTTGTTTATATACATACAGTTCTTACTGACTGGATTATGCATATGAGAGAAAAGATTTTTTTTCTGAGATTATATGAGCTCAGTATTGCATATTTTAAAATAATATTAGGTAAATAAACAATATTTTAGAATACTTAGGTGGATCCATTTTCCTGCAACTTCTTTAAACTTTATTTTTTAGAGCGAAGTAGTAACAATTTTTCATTATCCGTCTGTTGATGGACAGCTAGGTTGGTTCCAGTAATTTTTTAAATATGGAATAAAGCAGCAATAAACATGGGTTGCAGATATCCCTATGGTAGGGTATGGAGTTCTCCGGGTATATGCCCGGAAGTGAAACAGCTGAGTCTACAATGGTTATATTAATTTGCAGCCCCACCAACAGTGAATAAAGGTTCCTTTCTTTCTACGTCTCTCTGACATTCGTTGTCAAGATTTGTTGGTGATGGTCAGCCATTCTGACTTTTTGAAAACTGTCTCTTGAGTTCATTTGCCCATTTGATAATTGGTAGTTTTATGGTATTTAATTTCTACAATTCTTTGTATATTCTGGATATTAGCCCCTAATCTGAAGTGTAGCTGGTAAAGATTCTCTTATTCTTATTCTGTGGGCTCTTAGCTCTGCTGATTGTTTCTTTTGCTGTGTAGAAACTTTAATGTCAATGTTGATACTTGGGGTTGGTCCCAGTGCTATTGGTGCTCTATTTAAAAAGTTCTTGCCTGCCCCTGTATGTTGAAGGGTATTCTCTGCATTTCCTTCTAAAAGTTTGATCCATTTTAAATTGACTTTTGTGCAGGTGAAATATAGAAATGTAGCTTAATTTTTCTGTAGAAAGAAATCCAGTTGTGCTAGTACCATTTGTTAACTAGGCCATCTTTTTTCCAAGGATGCTTTTGCCTCTTTGTCAGAAAGTAAGATTTGCTCTTTTATTTCCAGATATAGGCTAGATAGCAATGGTTCTGTATGTAAGTAGAGAGGAAGAGAGTAAATGAATGAGAGTGTGTTTTTGTTTTGACACGGGCTGGCCTCAAACTCACAGGAACCCACCTGCCTCTGCTTGCCAGGCACTGGAATTAAAGTATGTGCTATCACACCCTTCTGATCTATAGTATATTAAACACCTGCCATTGTTTGCATGTTTACCAACCCATATTTTTGTTTTTAAGATTCAGCTTCCCAGTTGTATGATTTAACAAAAACAAGATTACCCCAATTACAGTGACCAAATCTTGTGAAATGGCTTTTTTATAATTTCTTACTGCTAGTAGAAACTTGAAATACAAAGTGTTTGAAGGCTTTGAATATCCCAATTGATAAACAAAATAAAGAAATTTAAGTTGGCTAGGTATTTTGTTAGTTAATTTTTTTTATCTTTGTGTGTGTGTGTGTGTGTGTGAGAGAGAGAGAGAGAGAGATATGGAGACGGATGTCTGTGAATGTGCATGAGCTATAATATACATATAGGGGTCAGGACAACTTTCCGAAGTTGGTTCTCTCCTTCCATCATGGGTTCTGGGGACCAACTCAGATTGTCAGCCTTGGAACAAGTGCTTGTATCAGCTGAGCCTTATATTACCTGTTTTATACTGAGTCAGGATCGTGTAACCAACAAGATAGTAGGGATGTTGTCCGTTAGATTTAATGGATGAATGATGTTTTCCAAAAGTAGTAAACACAAGAGCTGAGTAGTATGAAGGTACTACTGACACGTGAAGGTACATGTGACACTCTAGATATGTATATATCTTCTAGGTATATATAGGTTACACTATTGGCCAAAAGGCTGGTGTAACTTCTTTGTTAGATTTTAGCCTCTGTTTCCTTACCAGAATGTTTCTTTTTGTTTGGTTGTTTTTGTTTTTTCCCTTAGACAGGCTTTCTGGTGATCTGGAACTTGGCAAGTAGGCTAGGCTGGCTGGCTGGCTGGCCATTGAGCCCTTGGAATCTACCAGCTTCTGCTTGTTCAACACTGGAATTAGAAGCCTGCACCACTGTGCCCAGCTTCCACCACTCCCCCACCCCTCCATGTGGGTTCTGAGGATCAAACTAAGTCCTTGTGTTTACCAGTCAAGCACTTTACAACTAACCATCTCCCTAGCCCTGCACAAAGGTTTCTTGTTGTTTTTGAGGCAGGGTTTCATGTAGCCTAGGCTAATCTTGAACTTCTGATTGTCCTGCCTCCTTCTGTCAAGTTCTGGAGATACCATACCTGGCTACAAAAGTTTAAATAATGAAAATATATTGAATTTTTAATGAATAGTGCAGTTTTCTGGCTTTAGGCAATAGATCTGAAAATTGCTGTTAATGGAAGATTAAAACAAAATTGATTTGAATATCTAAAGGGGTTTGTACTTTATTCTGCAGACACTTATTTTGTAAACTTTGTGTGGCTTTCCAAGAAGAACAATTAATTTGGTGAGGGAGGAGAAAATCATGATGATGTCAGAAAGATAACGATGATAGCAGCTAGAGTGTATTGCACTAGTTACTAGATACGTGCTAGTGCCATGCTTCACTGGAGTTTTGTGTCTTATAGAATCTGTTCTTAGTGGGACAGGCAATATGTGGGTGTGAGTGCAGGTACCTGTGGAGGTCAGAGGTACCATAACCTCTGGAGCTAGGTTGCTAGTGGATGTAAGCCTCTTGATGTGGGTGCTGGAAATTTAACTCCAGTCCTTTGCAGGAACAGTTGGAGTTCTTAAGTGCTGAGCAGTAGCTCTAGTCCTTGAGTCTTATGTTTTAAATGAAGACATACTAAGCACAGTTAAAAAATACATGTGTGTGTGTATACATATACATATATGTATGTATGTATGTATGTATGTATAAGATTAAGCCTTCCTGTAAGAGAAATTAAGTTACTTGCCTAAGAACAACTGGTTCAGGGATTTGAACCCAACTCTTGCCCTCTGTTTCCAGTGGTGATAGTGTGTTTGGGGAAGGTAATTCTGAAACAGGATAATTACAACACACTTGCAGGCAGGAAGACTACTGAGGACACTACTGACAAGTTTAAAGGATTCTTCTCCATTTCCTTGTGTGCTTGACTTCATTTGTCATGTCTTTTTGGAAGTGACAGAGGTTCCTGGCCAAGAAACAAAAGAAAAATTATGGGCACAGGATCAAAATACATTATATACATGTACAAAAATGCTTTAACGAAAGCAATTGTTTTGCACAATTAAAAAGTGAACTTCGAGGAATTGGAGAGGTGGCTTAGGGGTTAAGAACACATGTTGCTTTAGGGTTTGTTTTCCAGCACCCACATAGTGGCTCGCAACTTTGTATAATTGGAAGTTACTTCCACTTCCAGTGACCTCTTCTGACTAGGCACACACATGGTGCACATACATACATGTAAGCAGAACACTCAAACACATAAAATAAAGTTAATCTATATTATTTTTTTAAGTGAACTTTAAGGGACTGGGGAGGTGACTTGATTGGTAAGGTGTTTCCCACACAAGCCTGAGAGGACTTGAGTTTGATTCCTGGCATCCATGTAACAAGTCAAGTGTAGCAGCACACACCTGTAATCCCATCACTGGGACAGAAGAGATATGATGATCCCTCTGATCTGCTGGCCAGCCATTGTAATGGACTTGGTGAACTCCAGGCTCTGAGAAATGCTCTCAAAAACTAAGGTGGAGAGTGACTGAGGGAGATACCTCAGACCTCATACACATGCACACACAAGCACATATACAAAAATAAATTTTGAGGGCTGAGGATATTGCTTGGTTGGTAGCATGCTTGCCTAGCATGCACAAAGCCCTTGATTCAGTTCCAGCACTGTATAACCAGGAATGATGGTACATGTCTATAATCCTGCACTTAGGAGATTGGAGGCAGGAGGATCAAAAGTTCATAGTCGTTCTCATCTGCGTAGCAAATTTGGGGTCAGTTTGAGATACTTGAGACCTTGTATCAAAAACCAAAACAAACAAGCTGGAAAGCAAATCCACAATGGATTGTAATTAAAGCTGGTAATAAATCAGACAGAATCCCAAGAGGAAGCTTCTTGAGAATAAAAAAATGCATGAGATAGTGCATGTGTGCACATGGGCAACACACACACACACACACACACACACACACACACACGTGTATATTACATCTGTTGTGCCATTGTTGCCTTACTACGTCAAGCTGAAAATGTTGCTATGGTCTGCACAATTCAACATGTCTTAATTAGGAGGCTAATTTTTCTCTTGGTTCTTATGCTATGACTAGTAGGTTGGCTCAATACTAAATATGTGGAAACTTTAGGGGGAAATTGTTTTGGTTTTTCAATCAGGGTTTTTCTTTGTAGCCCTGACTGTCCTGGAACTCACTCAGTAGACCAGGCTGTCCTTGAACTCACAGAAATCTGCCTGCCTCTGCTGGATTAAAGGTGTGTGCCACTACCACCCAGAGGTTCTGGTGGATAAGCAGGTTATTGGTGAAGAGAAAGGATATACAGAGGTGTAGAAGATTGGAAGTTCGTCCAAGAGTTGGGAGAATAAATGCAGATATATTAGAAGCCATACAGTGAGACACTTTATCTAGCACACGATGGAATCTGCTCTGGCTTTTGCAGTTTTATCACTTAACTTAGTGATAATTGGACTAGAAAAATGGCTCACTAGTTAGGAGCACTTGCTGCTCTTGCAGAAACTCATATTTGATTCCCAGCACCCACATCAGATCTCTCCTAACCACCTCTAGGGGACATGCTCCTCCCCAGTTTCTGCAAATATCTGCATATACATGATAGATGGATGGATGGATAGACAGACAGACAGACAGAAAGAATAGCCACGGTTGGTGAGGTGCCTCAGTAAGTTAAACTTGCTGCCAAAGTCCAGTGAGTTTGATTCCTAGGACCCATATGATAGAAGGAAAGAGGCTATCCTTTGACTTCTGAACCGTGCCATGCACACGTCCACCTGCACACATTCATACAAAAATAAATAAATGTAAAAATAGTGCAAATAAATAAGTTACAGATAATAACTTGAGTATTATGTTTAAGACTGTGTACTAGAAATTACTTTGAACTCTGTATATTTATGTGCTATTTCCCCTCTGTTTACAGGCTGCTATATGGCAAGCACTAAATCACTATGCTTACCGAGATGCAGTTTTCCTCGCAGAACGACTGTATGCAGAAGGTTTGTGATCTATTCATTTGTATAAAACCATGAATGAATAAAGTATATGGGATCCCATCACTCTTATGATTAACAAGATTTTTTTTCATTATTTCTGTCTTTAGAATTTTTTTATTTTTATTACATGTATATATGTATACTTGTCGGGATAGTGCCCTCAGAGACCAGAAGTGTCAAATCCCCTAGAGGTAGAGTTGTGGGCCTCCCAAATGTGTGTGCTGGGAACTGGACTCCAGTTTTCTCCAAGATCACCATATGTTCTTAATTGCTCACCATCTCTCCAGTTCCTCTTTTGTTTGTGTGTGTGTGCTCATGTGTGTTTTGGTGTGTATGCAAAAGCCATAGACAACTTTGGGTGTTGTTTTTCTGGTACCTTTTCACTATCTCCTTCCTCTCTCCCTCCCTCCATCTCTCCCTCCCGCTCTTCTTTTTTCTTGAGACAGTCTATCATTGACCTAAAACATGTCAAGTAGCCTAAGCTGTCTAGCCAGTTAGCTCCAGAATTCTCCCTCCACCTCCCAGTGCTGGAATTATAAGCGTGTGCCAGCTTTTTTATAAAGTCCTAAGAACTGATCTCAGGTCCTTGTGCTTGCCTTGCAAGCACTTCACTGACTTCTGGCTATTTTGTTTTTGTTTTGAGACAAGTTCTCACTCTGTATCCCAAGCTGGCCTTCACCTCTCAACTGTTCTGCCTCAGTCTCCCAAGTTTGGGATTATGGACATGAGCCACAGTACCTATCTTGTTTTTTTCTTTAGTAACTTTTTTACATTTTTTTAATGGGGTAGTCATATGTTATGACAAGTATGGAAATCAGAAAATAACCTGACAGAATTGTTTCTCTTTTTCTTTCATGTGGGTTCCAGGGATTTTTAATTCAGGTCTTCAGGCTTGACAACAAGCACCATTACCATTTTGTCTTGAATATAATTTAGTATTTGTTTTTTTTTGTTTTTGTTTTTTAATCCATTTTAATGTAGAAACATTTTTCACCTTAGTATTGAGGTGTGTTTTCCTTTCCTAGTTAAATTTAACTTGTCTTCCCAAGAGGTCTTTTAGAAAAATATTATCTAAAATAAGGTGCTTTACTGGTAGTTTATTTAAGTGTAGAGGTATATGTATGTGTATTTGCATTTCTTTCATATTTATAGAAAATGTAGGTATATTGTATTACTGCCTTGGCTCTTTGATGAGAGATGATCAGGGACTAGCAAACTGACCTTTTTTCTTTTTCTATGTAGCCTGACTGGCCTGGAACTTGTTCTGTAGACTAGACTGGCCTAGAACTTTAAGTGACTCATTTGCTTCAATCCCAAGTTACTAAAATTACAGATGTGGGTCACCAACCTTACTTTTTCTATCAAGAATTGATTCTCCATAATTGAAATTTGAATTAACAATTGTTTTTAATTAAATGATATGCTTAATCTTTTGTTGCTAAACTTGCTTATTGACAAACTAAATACTATATAATTTGCTGAATAGTAGCTAATTTTTCTTTTTTTTTCATGTCTTAGTACATTCAGAAGAAGCCTTGTTTTTACTGGCAACCTGTTACTACCGCTCAGGAAAGGCATATAAAGCATATAGACTCTTGAAAGGACACAGTTGTACCACCCCACAGTGTAAATACCTGCTTGCAAAATGTTGTGTTGACCTCAGCAAGTAAGTATTAGAATCTTCTTTAGCTAGTGTTTTTATATTTCCACTGGGTTTTGGATAAAATTCTTATAATAGATTAAACTCTTGACTTCCTTTCCTTTCTCTTGAGTAGTAGTTGAAATGTTTGCATCTTGACTATGGCATTAATTTGGACTTGGAGAGATTTCATTATAATGGTGATAAATAATTCTTTTTTGGTGCTGGGGATTTTTAACCCCAGGCTTCATGTAAGCTAAGCAAGTACTCTTCCCAGCTGAGAAACATTTGGCTATGGTGCGGTGATAAAGCACTTTCCTAGCCAGATGGTGTTACGTGCCTTTAATGCCCCCACTCTGGAGACAGAGGCAGGTGGTTCTCTGTAAGTTCAAGACTAGCCTGGTCTACAGAGCGAGTTCCAGGGCACCCAGGTCTATACAGAGAAACCCTATCTTGAAAAACAAAAAATACATATTTTCGCGTAATGATTTTAATTATTTTTAATCAAATGCTTTAAAGATCAAACCTTTGCAAACTCTGTTCTGAAAATATTTGGTGAAATCATGCAGTTGTCAGTTTTTTCTTTTCCATTTAGAAAAACTTCTAGTTTTCTTATGAAGAAAATGTAATTGACAAAGAGATATAAAGCAATACTTCTATTTCGTTCTTAAAATGGTCCTCATATGATGACTTAGTGTATAGGCACTTGCCAACAAGCCTATTTGATCCCCAAGACCCACTCGGTGGAAAGAAAGAACCTTTTCCTACAAGCTGATCTCTAGCCTCCACGTGCATGCTTATAGCACACACAGACACACATGCCCAAAAATAAACTTAAGATGACTGTGGGCAGTAAGCATGTAGTTTAACTAAGATGCATTAGATTTTACATACACATTTCTGTATTTCAAGGAATTTCAGAATGAAGAGTGATCACACTTGCTTATAAAGTCATTCATATTCCCCTCAAATAAAATGATCATTTGTTTCTTTAGCATGAATAATATATGTGCTGCTCAGACTAGATCCGTCCATATAGAAATTAAATTTTAATGGTTTTATGATTTTAAAAGTTTTAATGGTTCTGGTTTTAAAGGCAGGACTGGAAGTTTAAGGTTATAAATTTCTAGCTTCCCAATGACTGCAAGTACATGATTGCCACTATTCTAAAAATATCGTTAACTTTTCATTGTATTTGTCATTAGGCTCACAATGATAATGAAAAGTATCTTCATGAGGTGCTTTTTATATTGACATTAAAATAAATTTATATTTTAAAGGCTTGCAGAAGGGGAACAAATCTTATCTGGTGGAGTGTTTAATAAGCAAAAAAGCCATGATGATATTGTCACTGAGTTTGGTGATTCAGCTTGCTTTACTCTTTCATTGTTGGGGCATGTATATTGGTAAGTAAGATTGCCGTACTGTGCAGTAGCCTATAGTGATCTGTGTAGCAGATAACAGGTTGGCCTTGTGGCTCCTAACCTTCCTCGTCGTGACCTTGTCAGATAGTGAAGACGTTGGTTCCATTTACTCTCCACTTAGCCTTAGTTAGTGACTACAGTTGCGGTAGCTCTGACAAGCTTGAAGAGAGTGTCTGTGATTCACTGAGAAAGTGAAGTTTATTTTCCTTAATATTAAATGTCACTGCTACTCTTCAGAAAGAGGCTTCAGGGCAGGTTTCAGTAAAACAGATTAAATTTTCTTCCAGTATATACTAATCCTTGAAGTGTGTAATGAGTTTTTAACATGCATGAACTCATAATTATCAGTATATAATGGTAACATAAGTCTCACTCAATTTTTTAAAAAATATTTTTGAAGTTGAGTAGAATAATAGAAAATATTCACAACTGCTCATGGGAAATGTTTTGCATGTAATAAATGTCACCTGTTATACATTATGAGAGAGGTGATTAAATAAAGCCTACTTTCCTTAAAAAATTAAACAAATAAACAAAACAAAACAAAAAGCAGAGTTAAGAACTGCTTTAAAAGAAAACAAACGCAGCCAGGTGTGGTAGTGTGCCACTTTAAACTAAGGAGGCAGAGGCAGGTTGTTCTCTTGAGTTCAAGGCCAGCCTGGTCTATATGATGAGTTCTAGGCCATTCAGGGCTACATAGTGAGACATTCTGAGCTCTGTCTCAGAAACAGTAGACAGACAGACAGATAGATGGATGAGGTTGGAATGATGCAGAATAGATTATGTGGTTGAATATGTGAAGCCATTCATACCATGCTGTGAGCTGGAATAAGGAAAGATAGGCAGTATAAGTACTTGGTCCTGGGAATATTAAAGGAATAACTTGCAGTCCCCATCCTGTTTGGAAATGAAGAAGGAAGAACAGTAGACAAAAGTTTTTTTTTTTTTTTACTATTACAAAAAGATATTGTGATAAAATTTGGGCAATTTCTGTTCAAGTGAGAGAATACTAGTTCTGTTTGGCTAAGAAGAAGAAAAGGCTGAGTGGCGGAGCCCTTCCCCAGCGTAGTGCAAAAGACCTTGAGTCACAGCCTTGGAACTGGGCTGGAAGGACGGAAAATAGAGTGCACCCAGAAGAGACTTGGTAGCAAAAAATCTTCCTTTCTTTTCTATAAGGTGGATTCTCAAGGAAAGTAGATACTTGAGGGCTATAAACAATTTGAAGGAAGTGATAAAATTAAGGGGGCTGGGGGAGCTTGAAAGAAGTAAAACTTTGCCAGATTCTCTGTGAGTTCAAGGCCAGCCTGGTCTACAGAGTGAGTTCCAGGACAGCCAGAGTTACAACAGAGAAACCCTGTCTTAAAGAAAGAAAGAAAGAAGTAAAAATTTTAAGGGAAAATACAGAAATATTTTTTTTAAAGTACAGTTAGGCTAGTAGAAAAGTATCCTTATTTTGGAATTGCAAAAAGCAGATGTAGAAGGAAGGAACGATCACAGAAGCTTAGGTCAGTCCTCAGACATTTGAGATTTCACTAGATTTTTCCTTTAACATTTTTTTTATTAACTTATTTACTTTGTGTGGCATATGCACACTGAGACCAGGGGGAAGGCATTGTTTATCCTGCTACCTCTACCTTATTTCTTTGAATCAGGGTCTCTCTACCTAAAACGCAGCTTGGCAATCACCAGACCCATATATTCTGTCCCATCTGCCCTCTGTTCCCCATCTCCCACAGCACTGGGATTACAGGCTCACTTATTGTCGCATCCAGCTTTTTAACATGGGTGCTAAGGATTTAAAGTCAGGTCCTTGTGCTTGTTGAGCGAGCAAGCATTCTTACCCTCTGAGCCATCTCCACAGCCCCTATATTTTTCTTTTCCTTAGCCTTATGTTGAAAATATCCATGGATTGATTTGTTACTTTTAACTTTATTGCTTTCAGAAAATGGCCTTTATGCCTTTTCTTATTTTTAAGTTATTTCCGTATTCTGGTAGGTGATTAAATCAGTCTTGTGACAATTATTTTTCCTTTATTTCATCTGAATGGTCCTAGATAGGGGCTTTCTGCCTCCTGTTCCTCTTTGTCCATGTTTATCATTTATATGGATAACACTTCTTTTTTTCTTTTATTCTTGGTACTAAGCTAAGTAACTCTTCTACGAAAGTGTTCTTTACACCTCTCTGAGATTACTCTGACAGTCTACCCATTAAACAGTATGTTTTGTCCCATTGTTTCACTTCAGGAGGTCCCTTTGAAAATTCTAGTTTCATGCCATTTAGTCTTTTTTAAAACCTTAGTGTTTTTGAGTAAAGCTGGGTATAGTGGTGCATGCCTGTCAACTTCCAGTATTTGGGAGGTAGAGGCCTGAGGATCAGGCACACAAGATCATCTTCAGCTGTGTAGAGCTTGAGACCTGCCTTGGCTACATACAAGAGACCCTATCTCCTGAAGTTAAAATTGATGTAGCTGGATCTCCTTCCCACCCCCCAAGTACATAGTAAAGGATTTGAACTTTAGACCAGGTTTAGACTAGGTTTTTTTGCTGTTGTGTTTTGTCTGTTCTGTTTTGTTTTTTAAGTTGAAGGGATCTTAATAACTACTGACCCCTTTTCTTCAGTTTAAAAGGTTAAGATGTAGCAGGGCCGCTCTGAGTGGTCAAAGTATAATAGGTTCAAGGGGTGGTATTATCTACATTAAAAATCTAATCTTCGGTCAAGAGCACTGGCTGCTTTACCAGAGGACCCAGGTTCAATTCCCAGAACCCACGTGGCAGCTCACAACTGTCTGTAACTCCTATTCCAGGGGATCCGACACCCTTACATAGGTATACATGCAAGCCAAACACCAATGTACATAAAATAAAAAATATTTTTTAAAACTAATCCTTTCTATACGTGATTAGAAAGAAGTATCAGTCTTCTGAACTTCATTAAAAGCTACCGTCATCTCTACTTTGTTTAAAAAGAAATCTGACCATTTAAATATTTGTATTTAAAGCATGTAAGTTGCTTTTAGAACTACCACTGGGCGGGCTGGAGAGATGGCCCAGTGGTTAAGAGCACTGGCTGCTATTCCAGAGGACCCAAGTTCAATTCTCAGCACCCATATGACAGCTCACAGCTGTCTGTAACTCCTGTTCCAGGGGGTCTCACACCCTCACACAGCCATATATTCAGGCAAAACACCAGTTCACATGAAATTAAAAATAAATAAAATTTTAAAAAGAAAAAAAAAGAACTACCACTGGAGCGTTATGCAGACAAGTAGAAATACAGGTGAAGCATTAGATGTTTTCTATACCCCTGTTAGTCACTATGTAGCCCTGGCTGGCCTGGAATTCACCAGTAGACCAGGCTTGCCTTAAACTTATAAAGATCCTCCTATCTCTGCCTCCCAAGTACTGGGATTTAAGGCATATATGTTCTACACACCTGGTCTTGTCTTTTACCTGCCAAGCAATTAAATACCCAAGAATGCAGTGAGAACTGAGCATGGTGATGCACCCTTGTAACCTTAGCACCTCGTTAGGAAAGTGAGGCAGGAAGATTGAGTTTGTGACTAGTTGGAGTTAAATGACATTATCTCAGAAAGCAAGATAAATTAAGAATTTAGGGAAGCATCAAAAAGATTGCTGTAAGAATTTAAGATTTACCTGATTTTTATATCAAAAGTTTTGAGTAAAGCTTTAGGGTTTATAGTTTGTTTAATCTATTGTTTCTCTCCACAGCAAGACAGATCGGCTTGCCAAAGGATCAGAATGTTACCAAAAGAGCCTTAGTTTAAATCCTTTCCTCTGGTCTCCCTTTGAATCATTATGTGAAATAGGTAAGCTTGTGGAGGTGGGAGGAGGAGTCCTCCTTTTTTTTCTTTTTTTCAAAACATGTTTTCCTGCCAGATTTTTTAAGACTTGTAACCATTTAGCTATAAGAAAACTATTTTGCAAGGGAAGGGTTTTTAAATTGAAAATAAGTTAGACCCCAGAGTGGTAGCATATGCCTGTAATCCCAGTTCTAGAGATACAGAAATAGAAGCATCTTAAGTTTAAGGCCAGCTTCAGCTACACTGTGAGACCAGGCTAGCTTTTAGGAAACCCTTTCTCAAAAAGCAGCCCCTCCTTAGAATCGTGTCCATAAGAAGTAATGTGACTTTTTATACCTTAAATATTAAACTCACTAATGAAAAGTTAACAGAATGTGTGTGCGCGCGATATCAGCCTTATGTGCCACATAGCACATGTGACTACTTACAGGAGTCAGTTCTTCCCTTCCATCATCTGTATCTCAGGGATTGAACTCAGGTTTTTAGGTTGGTCAGCAGATACCCTTATCCACTGAGCCATCTTGCTGGCTCTGATGATATATGATATTTAAAATTTATAATTTAGCATATTTCCCAAATTTACATCCTTATTTATTTATTTATTTTGGTTTTCCCAGGCAGGGTTTCCCCTTTGTAGACCAGGCTGGCCTCAAACTCACAGCAATCCGCCTGCCTCTGCCTCCCGAGTACTGGGATTAAAGGCGTGCCCCACCACCTCCTGGCTTACATCTTTAATTTAAGGGTTAACTTACACAATAAATTAGTGATTAGGCTTTTGGGAGGTAAGTTTGATTAGCTAAAGAGAATTTTGAAACTCTAAATAAGACTTTCTTTCTATATGCAAATACTTGAAAAAAGATTATCCCTCAGAGGCAAGTTTGTTTTGTCTTTTGGTCTTTACAGGTGAAAAGCCAGATCCTGAACAAACATTTAAATTAACATCTATACAGAATTTTAGCAACTGTCTACCCAACACTTGTACAACTCTAGTATCTAATCACAGTTTATCTCACAGACAGCCTGAGACAGTCCTTACAGAAACACCCCAGGACACAATTGTAAGTGTATTTCTTCTAATGTTTAAAATATTCTAAAACCCCAAAAGAATGATCAGAACTAAGCAGCATATCATAAGTGACATGGTAGAAAATTTCTGTTTCAGGAATTAAACAGACTGAACTTAGAATCTTCCAATTCAAAGTACTCCTTGAATACAGATTCCTCCGTGTCTTACATTGATTCAGCTGTAATTTCACCAGATAACGTCCCCCTTGGAACGGGTACTTCCATACTATCTAAACAGGTTCAAAATAAATCAAAAACTGGTCGAAGTTTATTAGGAGGACCAACTGCTCTTAGCCCATTAACCCCAAGGTAAGTCACACAAGATATTTTAAAATGTATTCTAATATAAGTGATCTTTGATGAATCATACTATTAGTGATACTAGTTAATATAAACAGCATATTCCCAAATCAGTGTGAAAAGGTGACATTCTATTTTCAGAAAATGAAGTAAAAGAAACAGTATATGTATAATAATTTTTAAATTAAGTATTAAAGGGCTGAGAGTGTGGCTCATTGGTAGAGTGCTTGCAAAGCATGCGAAAGCTCTGGGCTCGATCTCCAGCACTCTGTAAACTGGGCAAGCTCCAGATGCATGTCATTGTAGTCCTGGGAAGGTGGAAGCAGGAAGACCGGGAGTTCTATCTCAGCTGAGATTTAAAGGCTATGCTATGTGGTGCCCTTTCTCAAAATAAAGCAGAGGGGGGAAATTAAAGCTTTTTAAATATGTCTCGACTAGTATATGTATTAAAAGATGCTATCTTTATGGCTGTGCATCTGCAGATAACACTGAAATCCTTGAAATGGTATAGTTATGGCAACATTATTAGTTCATTATCAGTTTCTAAAACATGTTGAAGAATTGACACCTATCATTGTAAAAATTATTGTCAAAATTATTAGAAGTATATGATATATGTATTATACAATAACCCATCACAAAAGATACATATTCAGAACTATCAAAAAGGTCATAAAAGAATAGACTATGAATGGAGTCTCAAGGCCAGGAAGCTGTTGAAATAGCTTGATCAGGAGATTGACTAGGGCATCTGCAGAGACCAATTGATTACAGTATTGATAATTATTAGGTAATTACCAGTAATCTCTAGGACATTGTCTCCATTGTTCTAAGAATTGGAATTTATTTTCATCATTTGGATCTTAGCTTTTAAAAAGCCAGTCCATTTCTAAGATCAGAAGCTATTGTTTACTTTAGGTCCTTGTCGTTTTTTCTTTAGTTCTGGTGGGTAGACTACTCTACATTCACAGCTCAGTTTTAAATCTGCCCCTCAGATCCTCATTGCCCCTAAGACTGATTTGCCATTCTCTTCCTTTTAGACCTTCTAATTTAAGTATACTGCTGCTTTATATATGCCTTGATGACTTTTTGACACCTTGATTTCAACCTCTTCTCAGTTTTGGGATTTTGCCATTAGAAACCCCAAGTCCTGGAGATGGATCCTATTTACAAAACTACACTAACACACCTTCTGTAATTGATGTGCCATCCACCGGAGCCCCTACAAAAAAGGTATTTTCTGTGTAAAATGTAGTTTGGGTATTGATTAAAGAAATTTATTTAATATTCCAAGCTATAAAGGTAATTCCAATGAGAATCCGACTTTCAGTTACTGACCAAACTATCAATCAAAGAATATCATTGTGATAGCCAGTTATCAGACACGTAGCTGTTAGCTTTTTACAACTTAACACATCTAGTTCACTTCAATGTCTTGCTAGTAAACATCCGTATACTAAGCTAAGATTGTTTCTGTCATGTCACATTGAATAATTATGTCATGACCCCCCTCCTTTTTTTTTTTTTTTTTTTTTTTTTTAACTTGTTCCTACAACTGAATGTATGTCGTCATGTTTGTGGTTTGGGAAGAGTTTTTTGTTTTTTTAACCCAGTCCTGGAGATCAGACCCCCAAAGCTTCATTTGTGCTGGGCAAATATTTGACTGTTGAGGTACCTAGCCTATGTGCTTTTAATAGCACTGCTAATTTCATGAAATTGGGTAAGCCTTTGTTTTTTACTGCTGTGGGTTTCTTGTTTGGTTTTTTGGTAATGCTGGGATTGAACCTACAGTTTCTCATTAACTAGATGAGCACTTGACTGTTGTACTCTACTCTGAACCTAGAACCAAGCACATGCTAGTAAAGCATTGTACCACTGAGCTACATCTCCAATCCCAGCTATTTTTTATGATAATTTTATAGTGGATCTTCATAATGTAGTAACAGTTAAAAGAAATGATAGTATAGTAGAATGATCAGTAGTAAAACGAGTATAAAGTAGGAAATCGAGAAGACAAGAGGCAAGTGAAGATTCCCCCTCCTCCCCACTCCAAGCAAACAGAAACCAATTAATGAAACATTAGAAAAGCTAGAAAGAAATGGTGATGCAAAAGAGCAATACATTTAGAATTTAGAAGGGAACTGAGTAGCTTTTTTCTTTTTTTTAAATCTCCTCAGACTCCTATTTAACTATTTTACTAAGCGCAAAAGGAAGACTATAAAATCTTGCTGTATCATTTTCTTTATATTATATCAAATTAACTTAAATATTGAGATTAATAGCAGTCCTTAAGTTTTTAATACAGTATAATGATAGCAATGGTTGTTTGAAATGACATTATATATTCTGAACTATTTTCATTGAAAAAATGTAGATAGGAGCATTATAGTGTCTATCACTTGCAGTGCAATCTATAATCACAAACATTAGACTTTTTGTGTTTTACAGTCTGTTGCCAGAATGGGCCAAACTGGAACAAAGTCTGTCTTCTCTCAGAGTGGAAACAGTCGAGAAGTCACTCCAGTTCTTGTTGCACAAACACAAAGTTCTGGCCCACAAACAAGGTATTTATTATGATGTTTTCAAATAGACAATATATATGCTCCTTCAAAAATTATTCCCTTCTTACATACTTGGCCTCTTTAGAGTAAGCAGATAGATTTCCTTTTTGTGTTTTTTTGTTTATTTGTTTGGTTGGTTGTTTTTGTTTTGTTTTGTTTTTTGAGACAGAGTCTGTACTATAGTTTTTGGCTGTCGTGGAACTTACTTCGTAGACCAAACTGAGATCAGGCTCTGCCTCCCAAGTGCTGGAATTAAAGGTGTATGCCACCATGCATGGCAAATATAGATTTCATTCTCCCTTCTCCCGTTATTTATTTCTATACATGGAACATAAAATTAAACTTTAGATACAGACGCCTTAAAACTGTCATCACAGGTTACAGTCTTGACTACCTAAAAGGAACCAACATACCTGTAATGTTAGGGTGGTAATTCTGATCAAAAATGCCAACTTGCAGACTGTGGTTGCCTAGGGTCTTTTTTTCTCTCTCTCTCTTTTTTTTTTTTTGGTTTTGTTTTTTATTAATAATTTGAGTTTCATACAATGGCTCTTGATAACATTCTTTTTCCATTCCTCCCTGGTCCACCCTTCCACCCTTGTATCCTCAAAAAAATAATAATAAATTAAATTAAAAAAGAAAGAGAGAGGAAGGAAAGAAGGAAATTAAATCCAGCTCATGTGGCAGGAGCATGGACCACAGGCACCACCATGGTTTTTAAGGCAGCAGGCTGCTCTGATCATGGACATTCGCTTGGGCTATATTAGCCTGAGTATGACAAAGTTTGGCCTGATGTTTGGCTTTACTGCTCAAACTCACTCAGACTTCACAATGGCAACTGGGCCTCCCGCAGAAGTCCAGTCATCACCTGGGATCCTTTGATAAGAAGAATTATTTAATTGAGTGGTTGACTTGGGGTTTTTTATTTTGCAGGGCAGGCAGTTGTTACTGGTATTTGTTTTTCTTCTTTTATTTTTTTTGGTAATTAACCTGTGATGGTCAGGAATTCACTAGGAAGCCCACACTAGCTTTGAACTGGCAGCAAACCTCTTGCCTTAGTCTCTTGAAATGCTAGCAGGTTCATTTCCTAAGGCTACAGGTAATAAAGTACAGACTGAGCACCTCTAATTGAGAATCCAAACTTCTCTAGAATACAAGGCCTTGAACACCAACCAGTATTACATAAAAGGCTTCAGATTTTGGAGCAGCTCAGATGTTATCTTTGTGGATCAGGAATGCTTAACTAGTAAGGATTTTTATACAAATATTACAAAATCCAAAATAACTCTGAAATCTGAAATACTTCTTATCCCAAGCATTTTGGCTAAGTGTTACTCAACCTGTTTCACTTAAAACTTCATCTTTTCATCTTAAAACAAATTTATTCTCTTCCTTTTTTCTTTTCCTATTTTTTTTTTCTTGTATCCCATGTCACTAAATCTCTCCTAGTTTTAAAACATGCAGGTGTGAAATCAGGATGGCTGGAGCATTTGCCCAATTGTCTGTAGAAAGGATCTTTCCTTGCTCTGGCAGCCCAGGCCTTCCTTGGACTGTAACAGTATACTTCAGTGTCTATCTTTGTCTTGACAAGACCATGTCTCTGTATCTAGATTTCCCTCCTATAAGGACACCAATCATACTGGATTAATACCCACCTTAATGACCTCTTATTAACTTGATTACATCTGCAAAGATCCCATTTTCTGGATAATCACAGTCATGGGTTCTGGGCATTAAGACTGATACCTTTGGAGAAGCCCAGTTGAGTATTGCCATATTAGCAACCAAACATTTCCTAGCAGCTTTCTCTTTTTTAGAGGCATCTTTAAGGTTTACAGTATATATTTTAATGTATCAAATGTATCTTCAAAGCAATAGAACATTTACCAAACAATTCGTTTCCTCCGTCTCAAAGGACTTCTTTTTAGCATTTCCTATAGTCTTTAATGTGTCCTGATAATGACGTTTTCTTTTTCTGCATATCAGGAAAAAGCTGTTTCGTCTTGATATTTGAGAGTAAGTCTGTTTTCTAGGATTGCCTCACTAGGCTCAAAGCAGTTCTCTTACCTCAGCCTTCCAAGTCACTGGAATGAAGGCAGGTAGCACTGTACACAGGTGTCATTATTTTTTAAGAAATGTTACTGAGTAGGGAAGCAGCTAAGGACATGGCTCAGCACATAATGGTTCTTGCTGTGAAAGCAATAGTACCTGAGTTCAAATCATTTCCCAGCACCCACATAAAAGCTGGGTATGTCCACATATGCTTGTAATTCCAGTGTTTGAGAGGGGACAGACAGGTCCTAGTACCTCTGTGGCCAGCCAGCCAAACCAAAACTGTGAACTTCAGATTCAATATGAGACTGTCTAAAAAGGTAAAGTGGTTGACTGCAGTTATACATCTGGACCATTTCTTCCTGTCCCTCCCATCCCCAGATAATATTTTAAGACTATAGAATAACGATGCTGTTTATATTCCCCCACCCCCTTTTTTTTAATGTTGGGGCTGGAGAGATGGCATATGTCGGCCAGGCAGTGGTGGCACATATCTTTAATCCTAGCACTCAGGAGGCAGAGAGATAGGTGAATCTCTATAGAGCAAGTTCCAGGATACGCAGAGATATACAGAGAAACCTAAGGTGGGGGCTGGGGTGGTGTGGGGATAAATAAGTATGTAAATAAATAAATGTCAATATGGTTGACATATAATCCAAATATACCAAGTGCCTTTTATTGTCAGGCTCCTAGTTAACCAAATCAAACTAAAGATTCATACACTGATCACCTCATATAAAAAGTATTTTTTCTGGTTCTTCAGACTTTAGAACTTTGTATCGTGTGAGCCTTTGGAACTAGCAAAACTTTAACAAAAAATACAGAAAAGTTTCTTTCCTAACACTAGCTTGAAAATCATCTTAACTATCTCTACTTCCTCTGTGGAGAATGGTGTTACTTTTGTACAGTCTTCTGTCTAAATCAGTCTTAGCAGTATTCTTAGATTTGTCCTCCTTATAAACTATCCTACGCTATGAAATCCTTTTCACCTGTTGTCAAAACTCTTTTCTAAGTAATAATGTTGTAATATAAATGAAAGTTGCTCCTATCAGATAAAGGTTGTGTTTTTAAAAATGAATTAGGGGTATGGAGAGATGGCTCAGTGGTTAAGAATGTTAGCTGCTCTTGTAGAGGACTGAGGTTTGGTCCCATGTGATGGGTTACAACTATCTGTAGTGAATCTGATACTCTTTTCATGACCTCTTCAGGCTCCTGCAGGCATGTGGTGCATATAAATTCACATAGACAAACACACATAAGTACTAAATAGGGAGTAAATAATGAGGGTTTAAAAAGAATGAATTGATTCCCCCCAAACCGTTCCTACTAGGTAAAAATCCCTCCCCTGGGGCTTTGTCTAGAAAGGATTAAAGGTAGCTCCGAACATGTTTTATTCACTAGTCAGCATCTTATTTTTAGAAACTGTTTGGACCAAGGTAGAAGATTGAAAGTTGATTTCATTTGTCAAGTTGTGGCAGGGTCTGGAATCACTCGGTGAGGGATTGTCTAGATTAGGTTGGCGTGTGGGCATGTCTATGAGAGATTTTCCTAGTTGGGTTAGTTAGGGTGGGAAACCCACCCTGATGAATATGGGTGGCACCGTTTTATGGGCTGGGCTCTGGGCTGAACCATAGAGGAGCTGAACACAGCGCTCTGCTTCTTGATGCATAGTGGCCTTTTTGGAGCTTTTGCTGCTCTGAAATCTCCCAACCCCACATGATCTACTTGTGAACTAAAATGAACCCTTTGTCTCTTAAATTGCTTTTGCCAAGAGTATTTGGAAACCAAGATGGATACCAAACCCATAAGTTATGAAGGATGTAGTCCATAAGCTTTCTACCTTCCCCTTCTCCCTCTTATACAGGGTCTCATGTATCCTAGGGTGGCTGCAAACATGCTACATAACTGAGAATGACGTTAAATTACTAATCCACCTGCCTCCACCTCCAGAGTGCTCCAAAGTACATGCTGTGCTGCAACATACCAGGTGCATGTGATGTTAGGGCTTTGTGCATGCTAGGGAGGCACTCTGCCATCTGAGCTGTAACTGCCCACTCTTTTTGTTTGTTTGAAACAGGGATCACTGTACCCTGTACCCAGTTTTTTTATTTTTTGGTTTTTCGAGACAGGGTTTCTCTGTTGTAACTCTGACTGTCCTGGAACTCACTCTGTAGACCAGGCTGGCATCGAACTCACAGAGATCCGCCTGCCTCTGCCTCCTGAGTGCTGGGATTAAAGGCGCACTCCCCCACCGCCCAACTTCCTTTACCCAGTCTTAATTATACCATTTTAGGTTTTAAGCTTACTTTGTTTTTTGTTTGTTTTGTTTTGTTTTTAAGATGAAGACTAACTCTGTAGCTCAGACTGGCCTTGAATTGAGAACTGTCTGTCTCGGCTTCCCTTAATATAGGGATTAGAGGCATTGTTACTATCATGCAACTAAGTTTAACTGTATTCTAAGAATAGAATTCTTGGGACTGGAGAGATGGCCCAGCAGATAAAAGCTTGCTGTTCTCACCAGAGGACTTGGCTTCAGTTCCCAGCACCCACTTTGGGTGGCTTATAGCTACATGTGAGTTCAGAGTTAGGGAATTTGATGCCCTCTTCTAGCCATCTACTTACCTGTGGTGCACATACATACATGCAGTCACTGGTACATATGCATAAAATAAAAAATAGTTGGGTGTACAGGCACACAGCTTTAATCACAGCACTTAGGAGGAAGAGGCTAGTGGATCTTTGGATCTCTGAGTTCAAGGCCACCTGGTCTGCAGAGTGAGTTCCAGGACAGGCAGGGCTACACAGCTAAACCCTGTCTTGAAAAACAAAAAAATAAATAGATAATTTTTTAAATTACATTTTGGTAGGATAGATGGTTCAGCAGTTAGGAGCACTTTGTCTTCTTGAAGGGGATGGGACCACCATTCAGTTTCCAGAACCAAAATGATAGTTGACAGTGGCTTTTAAGGCGGTTCCAGGGATACAGTGCCCTCTTCTGGCTTCTATTGACACCAGGCATGATGTAAGTGTGGCCTACTTATATACATGTAGGCACAACATTGATAGACATAAAAATAAATTTTTAAATTAGAATTCTTCTGTCTTTCAATTTGCCTTCCAAGTAGACTTGTACACGTGATGATCATACTCTTCTTGTCTGAGTAAAGTGTAAGCCTTTGCTTTAGCTGGTTGAGATTATATTTATTCTAGTGGTATTTGTTTATTGACAGATACCCCACATTTAAATGATTTGTGACCAACTTTTCCTTTTATTTAATATTTTGTAGTTGCCAGCAAGTGTTCCAGACAATTGTCTATAGATGTGTGTCCTTTGTTCACTCAGAAGTTTTTTGTGGATTATTTTAAGTGAAAATGTCCGAGTTACAGTGAAGATTTTTGCTGTACCCTCTAGGCTTCTGTAATAACAAATGGGTTTTGTGTTATTATTGTGAGTTTTTTTTAGGTGTGTGTGTCTGTGTATATACCATGAAAATGCTGGTACATGCAAGTGCACCCTGACCAAAAGAGGTTGTAGCCTTTCCCTGGAAAATAAAGTTACTATCCATTAGTGAGCCACCCAGCATAGGCACTAGGAATAAAACTTGGGGTCCTATTGAAGAGCATCAAGTACTCTTAACCAGTGAGCCATCCCTCTAGCCTGTGAATGATTTTTAAATTCTGAGCTTTCATAGAGACTCAGAAAGAACTAACCCGAAGACCAATTTTAGAATATTTGCATGATGAATACATGTTTTAATGAAGCAGAATTGAGACAAAGGTTAATGCTCATAAGCTGAATTACATGTTTAAAAAGTCTTGGTTTTTTGTTTTGTTTTGTTTCAGTACAACACCTCAGGTATTGAGCCCCACTATTACATCTCCCCCAAATGCGTTGCCTCGAAGAAGTTCTCGCCTTTTCACTAGTGACAGCTCTACAACCAAGGTAAAGATTTCTGAGTGTCACATTTACTTAATGCTTCCTATGCCAAAATTTCTGTTTGTGACTGACTCCATCTCAAATAAAAAAAAGGTTTTGTTTTCAGTTTTGTTTTTTAGGGCTCATTATGTAGTTCAGGCTAATCTGGAAATTGCCATCCTCCTGCCTTAGCTTCTAGGGTACTGAGATTATAGGGATCCTCCACCATGCTGAACTAAATACTTTTTTATATGGAGAGCTAGCTATAATTTTTGTGACTCTTCTTGGTCCTTAGGTAAATATGTCATTCTTCCAAATTATAATAAAAATATCAATGGCTTATCAGGAAATAAAGCTGAAAGAAAGATGGCAGCTACTTAAATGCAATACAAATGGATTTCTTAGTTTTAGAAGAATAATTGTGTATCGTTAATGTTGTGGTTGGTTGCACAAATGCCTTTGTTTGATAAAATTACACAGAACTCTGCATATACACATGCAAAAGAATTCATAAAAACTAAGAAATGTTAGTGAGGTTTGTATTTATATGTTATCGCTGAGGAAAGGATGAGTGGAAATTTGGTCATGTTATCTTCCTAAAATTATTTTAAAGTTAAATGTGAGCAATGAGAGAACATTCTATGTCTTGGTCTGCTCACTGACATTGTGATTTCCCTTGACACATCCAGTGAGTGATTTTATGCTATTAGTTACATGCTTTGAGATAGTGAGTGTTGCATGTTCTTATTTTGAAATAGTAAATGAGAATGTGATACGTTTTCAGAAAAGAGAAGCCCTTACTGTAGCCCACCCTCAGTCAGTCACTATGAGCTGTGCAACTTTTTGTTGCATTTAAAATGAAATGATGTTCAGGGCATGCTGGCTCATTCCTGTAATTTGAGATTTGGGAGGATTGCTTCAAGTTCCAGGTCAGTGTGGGCTGCAAAAATAAGACCCTATCTCAAAACAAAAACAAACAAACAAAAAATTAAGTGTTTTTGAAGACTTGTTTTTATAAAATTTCTGATAAGGAAAAAAACTAATGAGGATTATGCATTTCTTTGATGTGTATTATTCAAAAAAATGTTAATGGAGACATTTAAAATAATGAGTATGACAAGCATGAAATTTTATCCCCTTTTACAGGAGAATAGCAAAAAGTTAAAAATGAAGTTTCCACCTAAAATCCCAAACAGAAAAACAAAAAGTAAAACTAATAAAGGAGGAATAACTCAACCCAACATAAACGATAGTCTGGAAATTACAAAACTGGACTCTTCTATCATTTCAGAAGGGAAAATATCCACACTCACACCTCAGATCCAGGCGTTTAACCTGCAAAAAGCAGCAGCAGGTCTGTTTTAAATGTTTACTGTAGTCTTTGTGTTTTATTTTTTACTTTATACTTATTTTGATTAAGTTTCTTCATGTCTTCATTTTTTTTAGATAAATACTGGCATTAAGAATGTTTTAATGTTTATATTTATGTTTTTATTTGTGTCTCTGTAGTTCTATGAAGCCAAAATAGGTCATGAGTCCACAGAATTATAGATGGTTGTGAGCTGCCATGTGGATGCTGGGGACTGGATGCAAATGCTCTTAACAACTGGGCCCCCTTAAAATTTTTTTAAGTTTAATTACATTTTATTTTATTGAGAGAGAGGGAGAGTGTGTTTAGGATAAAGGACAGCTTTCAGGAGTAAGTTCTTTCTGTGCACTGTATGGGGTCCTGGGGTCAGACTCAGATCATCACTCTTGGTGACAGAGCCTTAAACCACCAACCTGTCTTGCCAGCCCAAATACTGGAATCTTTAAAGGAGTAATCTGGTTAGCTTTTTTAGAAAACCAAAGTTGTATGTTTTTCTCCTTTGTTTATTGTATTGTTTTCTCCTAGAAGGTTTGATGAGCCTTCTCCGTGAAATGGGAAAAGGCTATTTAGCTTTGTGTTCATACAACTGCAAAGAAGCTATAAATATTTTGAGCCACCTGCCTTCTCACCACTACAGCACTGGTTGGGTATTGTGCCAAATTGGACGGGCTTATTTTGAGCTTTCAGAATACATGCAGGTAAGTATACAAAGATATAAAACCAATTTAGCTTCATGCTTAAGAAGGCTAGATATTGATAATACTTACTAGTTTATTATGTGATATTTAAATAATTATTTTCTTAGTATGTGTAATTGTCTTAGTTAGGGTACTATTGCTGTTATGAAACACCATGACCAAAAGCAAGCTGTGGAGGAAAAGGTTACTTTGCTCACAGTTCCATATAATAATTCATCATCAAAAGCAGTGAGGGCAGAAACTCAAGACAAGAACCTGGAGGCAGGAGCTGATGCAGAGGCCACAGATGGGTGCTGCTTACTGGCTGGCTCCTCATGGCTTGCTCAGCCTGCTTTATTATAGAACTAGGAGGACAAGCCCAGGCTAGGCACAACCCACAATGGGCTGGGCCCTCCCCCATCAATCACTAATTAAGAAAATGCTCTACAGCAGGATCTATGGAGGCATTTTCTCAATTGAAGTTTCATCCTTTCAGATAACACTGAGTTATTTCAAGTTGACATAAAACTAGCCAGCACAATAATTTATAAATGAAATTATTTCTTCCATTAAGAGATAAATTTAGTGGTCTTTCTTGAAAAGAATTTGTAGAGACAGTCATCAAGTTATGTGAAATATTTGTGTTATACTCAGTTAAATATGAAAATAGGTCTTTTCCTTGGAATCAATATTGATATTGTAAATTATTTCTACAGTGTTTACAGGATTATATGCTGAGCTGAATGTTTGACATTTAATATGTATTATAAGTTTAATGCTAGGAAGATTATGTTTTATTGAAGACACAGTATCCTTATAGAAGGTTTTCTTTTCTTTTGAGTCAAGGATTTTAACTTTGTATGCCTGACTGTCCTGGAACCCACTATATAGACCAGTGTGCTGCCACCAGCCTCCTCCCCTCCCCCCACAATGCTGGGATTAAAGGCATGTACCACCGCACCTAGCTGGTTTTGTTTTTGAGAAAGGGTCTCATGTAGGCCAGGCTGGTCTCAGGATAAAACTCCTGATCTTCTTGCCCCTTCCTCCTTAGATTTTTGGGATTACAGGCATGGACTACCACCCCAGATTTATGAATGTACATGTGGGCTTGCCACAGTCCTCTTGCTCTAGCTTTCATCCCTAGCTAATAATCACTTTTGAAAGGTAACAATAGCTTCTGAAATCTTTAGAGCCAAAAGGTATCAGTATGTGACCACTTGCTGTCTGTTATCATATATGGCCTGTGTCTTTTGGAAGGATCTAACTCAGAACTTTTAAGTGATTGAAGGAAATATATAAAACATGAAACATAAATGCCCTTTCCTGAGACTGGAGAATGACTCAGCAGCTAAGAGCACTCCATCTCCGGAGTATTGATGCCCTCTTCCGGCCTCTTGGGTACCCACATACATGTAGCATACATATATAAAAGCAGATCTCCAAGACAGAAAGTCCTTCCTTATTTTCTGTCATCCTCACTTCATTAAATGCAGCCCAAATATTGCTTATTCTGAACTAAACTTTGAACATTTTGAACTTACTAAGGTGATAATACTTGGTAAACTAGGTACCTCATTGGTTTTATAAATGTGAACTTTTTGTAAAGTTTATAAAGCAAGAAGCACAGTTCTAGAAATTTTGAATATTTTGAAGGGGAAAAAAAATGTGACCTGATAGCTATGGAGAGATCTTAGGAAAGGACAGTTGGGTGGTGAGTACTGTGATTCCAACAGATGCAGCTCAGTTGTTCACCACGCAGTGTGCCCTGGGGTTGGTAGCCATCTTACCTTGTTTGTTCTCTAAAAGTTTCAGCTCAGCCTTTCAGTAGGATATATTCCCTCTCCCCCGCCTTAAAGATTTGTTTTGTTTGAATGCTTTCTTATATGTATGTGTATCATAAATATGTCTGGTGCCAGAAGAGGGTATTGGATGCCCAGCAATGCACTGCAGTTCCAGATGGTTGTGAGCTACCATGTAAGTGCTGGGAACCAAAGCCAGGTCCTCTGCATAGCAGCCAGTGCTCTTAACCCCTGAGCCATCTCTCCAGCCCCATCTTGTGTTTTTTATAGAAATTTCTTTTCAGGCGTCATGCCTTTACCCATAGTTAAAGTACAAAAAACTGGGCTAAATGTGTGTGTGATTCCTTCAGTATTTGACATCCTACAGCTGATATGTTTGTTTGCCCTTGTTATTAATTCGCATAAAGCATAGTACATGCATGTGTGAACTGTTACCTTGTTTCTCCTGATTAGTTGTTTTTTTGTTTTGTTTGTTTTAAATTTCAGGCTGAAAGAATATTCTCAGAAGTTAGAAGGATTGAGAATTACAGAGTTGAAGGCATGGAGATCTACTCTACAACACTTTGGCATCTTCAAAAGGATGTTGCTCTTTCAGTTCTTTCAAAAGATTTAACAGACATGGATAAGAATTCACCAGAGGTATGGTAACAATTTGTTTACATAGTCATACTTCTACTTGTTTAATTTCTGGGTGTGGTGCTGAGCTGGCACTCAACACCGTAAGTATGCTAGGCACATATCCTTAACCCTGAGTTACATCCTCTACCCCAGCATGACATAGCTTCTGATCATCGCAAACAAGTAGAGATGCATCAGATATAGTCCTGTATAGCTTAATGATATGTTCTAACAAACACATTGTTAGGTAATTTCATCATTGTGCAAAGCATCGTAGAATATAATTACAAAAGAGTTCAAAGTTATCACTCCACTACATAGCTAATTTGATATTAACCCTGGGCTACATGAGATTGTTTCAAAAGAAGCCTCTTATAACACATGCAAAAAAAAAAAAAAAATCATGGTTGGTGGTTCAGAGCTATGACCTCAGTCCTTGGAAGGCCTATCAGAGCTACATAGCAGGACTCTCCAAAAAACAACCAGAAAGACTAGAGTTGACTGAAAAGTACTGATTTTAATTTTTCTGAACAGCAATTTTAATTGCCATTTTAAAGAATTTTTTTCATTCATTTATCTACTTATTTTGGATTTTCCCCCCCTTTGGTTTTTTTTCAAAACAGGGTAGAGAGACCCTGTCTCAGAAACAAACAAAAAACTCATGTAGCCCTAATTATCTTGAAACTCATTATATAGACCAGGCTAGCCTTGAACTCACAGAAATCCACCTACCTCTGCTTCCCAAGTCTTGGGATTAAAAGCGTGTGCCACAACAGGTTATTTATTTTGTATATGGGAGCACATACATGCCACAATGAGCAAATTTGGACTTTAGGGGACAACTTTCTGGAGTCTGTTCTCTCCCTACATAATGTGAACTCCAAAGATTTAACTCAAGGTCATTAGGCTTGACTGCAAGCCCTCTTACCCACTGAGCCATCTTGCTGGCTCCTAATTGCCATTTTAAGACATATATACAGTTGATTCATATGCACCAATCTTATTAGTATTTCAGGACATCTTGAGAATATTTAGTGAGGGTGTGTTTAGAGGTTTTTGTTTTTCCTCAGTTTTGTCTTTGTTTTCTTCTTGAGATAGGAACTTACTGTTTTGCCTAGACTGTTCTTAAACTCCTGAGCCTCCCAATTGGGTCTCCTACAGCTGGGATTACAGGCATTCACCGGGCCTTTAGTGATACTTTTGTAAAGTGTATGTAAACTTATAATTCAAATCAGTTCTGGAACGACATACAGCCTTAATCCCAGCACTCAGAGGGAGAGGCAGGACAATCTCTGATTTTGAGGCCAGTCTGCACTACATAGTGAGTTCCAGAAAGACCTTGTTGGGGAGAGGGAGATTTCATTATTCATATTCTGTAGTTTCTGTGGGACTAAATTGGTGATACTCTGCTCTTAGGGGAAGTATGTGTTTGTGTGACAAAGATATAACCTTATATCTTAAAAATTTTCTAGATTGGGTTTTATTTGCACTACCCAGATTTCATAGTACACCTATAATCCCAATACTTGAGGAGTGAAAGCAGAAAGGTTGGGAGTTCAAGATCATTCTTACAGGGAATTAGAGGCCAGCCTGGACTACAGGAAATCCTGTCACAAAAAAAAAAAACAAAAATGGGCTAGAGAGATGGCTCAGTGGTTAAGAACTCTTAATGCTCTTGCAGAAGACCAGAGTCTGGTTCCCAGTAGTCATAGCAAGTGATCACAATGTCCTATAACCTCAGCTCCAAGGGATTTGATTGTTGTACTCTTCTGGCCTCCATGGACACCACACACGTGCACAAACTCACAGGAAGACTCATAAATTAAATATTATTAATATTATTATTATTATTGAATCACCTTTAAAAGAAAAAAAAAAAAAAAACAGGGCCAGTGAGATAATTAAGTCTGACCTGAGTTCAATTCCTGAAACCCACGTGGTAGGAGGAAAGGACTATCTCCTGGCCTCCACTGGTATGAGCACATGCTATCGCACACATGTGCCCTACCTACAAATAAGTATGCAAATACAATAGAAATTAAAAATAAAATATTAGATTTAAAAATAGTTGAGCTGGCAAGATGACTCAGCAGGTGAAAGAGCTTACTGTGCACATAAGTTTGGTCAGAGAGATGGCTCAATGTGTAAAAATCCTTGTGCTAGCATGAGAACCTGGATTTAAATCTCCAGAACCCACGTAAAGGCCAAGCATGATGTGCACTGCAGCAATCCCAGCACCTCTACAGGGAGGTGAGAGGCAGAGATCAGCAAACCTCTGAAAGCTTGCAGGCAGCTAGCCTGCTGCGCACAGCACATCACAGACCCTGTCTCAAGCAAGGTGGAGAGCAGGGACCAACACCCACACACACAAGTGTTCACACGCAGGTACTTAGGTCAAAATTTGGATGCAAAAAAATTTAAAACATTAGTTTCTACATTTAACAATAGTTTTTTATAAAGCATACAAACTTTTAACTGTGTTTGGTTTTTGTTTTCATTGTTCCAGGCCTGGTGTGCTGCAGGGAATTGTTTCAGTCTGCAACGGGAACATGATATTGCAATTAAATTCTTCCAAAGAGCTATCCAGGTTGATCCAAATTATGCTTACGCCTATACTCTATTAGGACATGAGTTTGTGTTAACTGAAGAACTAGACAAAGCATTAGCATGTTTTCGAAATGCTATAAGAGTAAATCCCAGACATTATAATGCATGGTAAGTATAAAGACAAAAATCTTACTGAAAAAAATCATGTTTAATTTGTTTACATGTGTGTGCATATGTATGGGCTGTGTGTGCCACAGCAAATATGTGGAGGGTAGAATATCCTAGAGTTGGTTTTCTCTTTCCACTGTGTGAGTCACAAGAATGCCAGGCTTGGAGCTGAGCCCACTGAGCCCCCATAGTGGCTGGGTTTTTTTGTTCTGTTTGTTTTGTTTTTTGTTTTTTCTTTCATTTATTTTTAAGTCAGACGATGGTGGTGCACACCTTTAATCCCAGCACTTGGGAGGCAGAGGCAGACAAATCTCCCAAGTTCAAGGCCAGCCTGGCCTGCAAAGCAAGTTCCAGGACAGCCAGGGCTATGCAGAAAATTCCTATCTCAAAAACCAAAAATAGTGGAGATTTTTTTTTTGTATGTATGCATGTTATGCTTGTATGTACGTATGAATGTATGTATGCATGGGTATCATATGTATGCCTGGTGTCCATGGAGGTCAGGACATGGAACCCTGTAGAAGAGGAGTTATGGGAGGTTATGAACTGCATTGTGAGTTCAGGGAACCAAACCCAGCACCTCTGTTACAGCAAGTGCTTCTCTCTCTAGCATCCCCCCCTGCCCCTTTAGTGGCTTTCTTAAATAAGTAATGTTTAACAAATATTACTGAGTACCTATTAACGTTTTTGATCTTGTATGTTTTTAACGGATTACATGTCATTTCTAAGTAGTTACATTGCTGAAAAGATGACCAAAAAGAAAAAAGCCAGCCTTTATTAGGTACGTGGAGTGGTCAGCTTTTCTGGTATTGTGTCTTCCAGTCTCTGTAATATTTTATGAACTTAGTTATTAATGGGACTTGTTATTTTAATGTTTAGGGTCATCTCTTTTGCAGTAGTTGCATTCTCAATAAACCATGATTTCAAAAGTTATAAGAATAGAGGCTAGAGAGATGGGGCTCAGCAGTTAAGACTGTATACTCTTCTTGCAGAGAACCTGAGCTCCTTCCTAGCACCCTTGTTGAGTGGCCCACAATTGCCTGCAACTCCAGCTCCAAGGAATCCAGTGGCCTCCATGGCACCTGAACTCATGTGCATATAACCACACAGAGACACATACATAGAGTTCAAAATGAATCTTTATTATTATTTCTATTATTAAGAAGATTGTTTAGACAGGAAGTTTTTATTCAGAGGAATTTGAATGCTGAGTTATTTAAATACCATTAATTATATAAACACTGTTTCTTCAAATTCTAAAATATATAGCTTTCCTTTTTTATCTCTACCATAATCGGCACAGTCATTTTATACTATTTCTTCATGTGTAGTGTACCATATAAATATGCGCAGAGCTATTCATGGTAAATGTTTTTTTCTTTTTATTCATACACTGCTTATTAATAATCATTTATTTATAGACAAGAGAGTTCTTGCGGGGCCGTGGTAGTACACGCCTTTAATTCAGGACAGCCAGAGTTAACAACAGAGAAACCCTGTCTCAGAAGAGAGAGAGGAAGAGGGAGAGAGAGGGAGAGACACACATATCTTATGTAACTATGTATAGTGTCTTCAGATGACATCAAAATTTCAGGAATAAATGGCTATATCTCAGTACAATAAGTAATTACATGGCCTTTTAAGTTATAATTTTATTATATTTATTTTATATTGTTATAATATAACATAATATGGCATAATTGTTACAGAAATGTTTCATGGTTATTAACAGAGGTTATGCTTTTGATATAGTAAATGTGATAAATATGTAGCATTATTTACTGTATAATTACAGTGATAGGAAATTCATATGTAGGGAATTGAAGAAATAGTTCCATCTGAGTTCAGATCCCCAGCACCACATAAAAAGCCAGATGAGGTGCTGCGTATCTGTAACTGGAGCATCCAGGGTGCAGAAACAGTTGGATCCCCGGAGCTCACTGGCCAGCCTGCCTCACTGTACCAGTAAGTGTCAGGTTCAGCAAGACACCATGTCTCCAGAAGTGAAATGGAGAGCAGCTAAAATAAATACCCAGTGTCTACTTCTGGCCTCCATGTACACATATGCACACACAGAAAACCTGGTCATTTGGACAAGGATTATAGACAATCTATTAGCAGACAATTTAACTTCAGAGATTTTGTTTATTGGAAAATGGTAATGTGTATCTTCTTGAGTCTTCTGGGATTAAATAAGTTTAAACAACATTAAGAATTTAGCAGAGAGTGGCTGGAGACATGACTCAAAGTTAAGAACACTTGTTCTCTCAGAGGTCCTGAGTTCAGTTCCCAGCACCCACAACCATCTGTAACTCCAGTTGCAGGGGGATTCAATGCCGTCTTCTGACCTGCTCAAGCAACAGACACAAAATGTGGTACACATACATACATGCAGGCAAAACATTCATACACATAAAATAAAAATTTTTAAATGCATTTATTTTAAAACGAAGAATTTAACAAAAGGTGCCAGGACATGGCTCAGTGGGTATAACACTTGCCTTATAATCTTAATGCTTGAGTTCAAACCCTGGAACTCATGTAAAGGAAGAGTGCACAGAGTTGTCCTCTGACCTCCACTTCAGTTGGCATGCCATGACACTCACGCACACCCACACATCATACACACACAATAATGTAGACACATTTTTAGATAATTTAGCAGAGGAGCCAGAGAGCTATTTCAGTGCATGAGAGCACTTGCTGCTTTTACCGAGAGCCTGGGATTCCAGAACCTACATAATGGCTCATAACCTTCTGTAGCTCCTGTTCCAGGGGATCTGATAATCTTTTTTTACTTTTTTGGACACTAGGAATACACTTGGTATATATATATATACATTCAAGCAAACACTCATACACAGAAAATAAAATTAAAAAATATGTAAATAATTGGGAAGGGGGACTAGGGTATTTAACAGAGCCAAGGATGATGGGACATACTCTTATGCTGGTACTCAAGAGGCAGAGGCAAATAGATCTCTGAGTTAGGCCAACCTGACTTGTCTAGCAAATTCTAGACCAGTCATGGCTGCATATTAAGACCTTGTCACAGAAGCCTAGCAACCTAAATTCAATTCCTTGGGACCCTCATGATGGTGGAAAGAATCCTGTAACCTTCACATGTGTCCCTTGACACATGCACATACAATATTGAATGCTTTGTTTTATTCTGTTTCACTTTTTAAAAAAGTATCTGTCAAAGCTTGGGTGTGGTAGCACATACCTAGCTACAACTTAGCCTTCTCTACGTAACAAGTTCCAGACTAACCAGAGCCACATAGCAAGACTGTTTCCAAACAAAACAGGGAAGAGAGCTAAAAATTTAACCTACTTAATAAAGTGCTTGCCTTACATGTACAAAGCCCTGGATTCTGTCCCCAGAGCACATGTACTGGACCCAGTGTTCATACTGTATCCATATACTAGGCTAGTTGTCATCTCAGTACTGGTGAGGGAGAAGTGGGGATCAATGTTATCCTTAGCAACATACTGAATTGTAGGCCTTCCTAGGATGCATTAGACACTGTCTCAAAATTAAATAAATATAAAATAGTATGCAAATCAAACATTTACAAATAATAAAGCATAGGGAAATCCTAAGATACTAGCCCATAATGTATTAATATATGTGTAAGCATGTGTAAATGTGGGTAAAGTCTAAAAACTTAGAAAGGAGACCAAGAGAAGATGATGAGAAAGGACAGTGAAGGAAGCAGATGTAAGACTTAATATTTTTCTGTTTTCAACGTTATTTTGTGTGTTTTGTGGTGGTAAATGTGTGAATTCAACTTTCTTTGCACTGATATACCAAGAACTTTTTCCTTCTTTTTTTTTTTTTTTTCTTTTTTCTTTTTTCTGAGACAGAATTTGTCTGTTGTAGCTATGGCTGTCCTGAAACTCACTCTCTAGACCAGACTGGCCTTGAACTCACAGAGATCCACCTGCTTCTGCTGGGACTAAAGGTGTGCGACACCACCGCCTTGGCAAGAACTATATTTACATTCCAAAAGAAGCCAGCATGCGTTATTCTTTCAAGGCAGTGATCATGAAACTTGAGCCTTGTTAACTCCATTAACCATTACTGCAATAGGAATTAAACATAGTCTGTCAATAGATTTGTTATATCTACCCATGTAGAAAAACTGATCTTTTTCTAAAAACAATGAAAAAAAAAGATCTGGAAGAAGGGTTTTTCTAAACTGCAATTTCCCTCCCCCTCTTTTTTCTTCTGTTTAAATCATCCTATTATGGTATTTATTAATATATTTTTGCTATATAAACAACTGCTATACATACAATAAAGATGGTTTAGAGAAAGAAGGGAGATTGAATTGACCAGAGCCAGACATAGCAATACATGCAATTATTTCTCAGGTATTTGGAGAGCCAAGACAGAAGGATAGCTATTGCCGGGAATTTGAGTCCAGTCTAGGCACATAGAAAAAAACAATTTAGGCTGGTGGTGGTGGCACACACCTTTAATCCCAGCACTTGGGAGGCAGAGGCAGGAGGATTCTGTGAGTTTGAGACCAGCCTAGTCTCCAGAGGAAGTTAGTTCCAGGACACCCCGCGCTATGTAGAGAGACCCTATCTCTAAAAACCAGAAAAAAGGAAGTGATAATTTAGTAAATTGTTTGCCACACACATAATCATTCTGCAGGAATTAATATTTAAGTCTAGATTAGAGTAGTGAGTTTAAGGATGTGGCTTTTTTTTAATCATAGTTTTACCTGTTTAATTTGTTTTCACTATTAAAATATGTCTTCTAAAATGCTTCAGTGATTTTTATTGTGACTAATACTTTTCATCTCCCCACAGGACTTACATTATTTTTTCTATTGTGTATTAAAATGCCAGGAACCATAACTGTCCTGATAGTAATTGAACTAAACTAGCAGCCAAAACTTGTGTCCCTAAAATTGTATTTTTTTTTTTTTTTTTTTTTTTTTTTTACAATTTCAGGTATGGTTTAGGAATGATTTATTACAAGCAAGAGAAATTCAGCCTTGCAGAAATGCATTTCCAGAAAGCACTTGATATCAACCCTCAAAGCTCAGTTTTACTTTGCCACATTGGAGTAGTAAGTAACTTTGTAAACATTACTGTTACCACCCTTTTAAAATAGTTTAAGTGGCTTAATGCATGTTATAAAAATCGGCTTTTTGGTTAATGAAGCAGTGTATCAGAGTCTTTTACAGCTAATGCAGCACCATTTTGACTTGTCATGAAGAAATATGCCTTGTGCAGCGGAGGATATAATACAGCTCAGTTGCCCTAGGTTTAGTATCTAGCACTACATAAAACTGAGCAACGCTCACACAATCTTAACTTTCCTTGGAGGTAGAAGTGGGTGGATCACAAGTTCAAGGCCCTTCTCAGCACAGGCTGCCCTATAGAGGTTAGGTCTATACTCTTTCTGTTTGTTTGTGGGGTATTTGTGACTCAAATGATGTTTCACTGTCTAAGACTTCTTTTATTTTAGTGATGTGTATGGATGTGTCTGCCTGACTGCAGATGCCCAGAGAGGCCAAAGGCATCAGATCTTCTGAAGTTGGCAGTTGTGGGCCACCTCACATGGGTACTGGGAACCAAAGAAACTCTGCACTGAGGGAAGAGCACTAGGTGCTCTTAACCATTGAGCCATATCTCTAGTGTCTGTCTTTGTTTCTTTTGAGAGAGCCCTATATTGCCCAGATTGTAAGGTATATTTGAGTAACCCAGGATTTATGAACAAGTTCTTTCAACACATCTTAATATTTAGAGGATAATAATAAGCCTTTAGAAATGCATTGTGTGCATAAATGGTAAATACTTTTCTTATGAAGGATAAAATGGAGTTTTACTTACCTTTTAGATTTGGTGGTAATTATCTGCTGTAAAGATCAAATTATGGGGTTGGAAAAGTGGCACAGTGGTTAAGCAGAGGACCTAAGTTTGGTACCTAGCATCTACTTCGGGTAGCCCACAACCACCTGTAATTCCAGCTCCAGAGGATCTGAGGCCCCTGGCCTCCACAGGCACCTACGTTCACATGTGTGCACATGCGGGCATACACACAGGCGCACACTCACAGTATACACGTAATTCAAAATCTTTTATAAAATTTTGAATCATGATTATCATCATAGGATTACATTTGTGAATTAGGAGTCTGAGGACCTAGGTTTTTTTCCATAGAGAAAATTATTTAACATCTATAGGGTTCAGCATGCTTTTTAAAAAATACTGTATTTATTATTATTATTATTATTATTGGCGGAGTCAGAGGACAGTGGAATTGGTTCTTTCTTCTACCTTACAGGGGTTCGGGGATGGAACTAAGATCAAGCTCTTTACCAGCAGATGAATTTTGCTGGCACTCAGTATGCTATCTTTAAAATAGAGCAATTGGCAGACTTAGAATTAGAGACCATTTGTTAATTGTTTAGTGTCTTAGTTACTTTTCTGTTGCTGTGATAAAACACCATTACTAAGGAAACTTAGAAACTATTTAATTCGGTTTCCAGTTTCAAGGCGTTAAAGTTCATGGCAGTAGAGCAAAAGAGCAAGAGCACACTGGGAATTGTGTGGGCTTTTGAAACCTCAAGCCTGCCCTTGGTGACACACCCTTTCCTCCTAATCCTGTCCAAAGTTCCACCAAGTAGGAATCAAGTATTCAAACATATGAGCCTCTGAGGGGGTCATTCTCTTTCAAACCCACTGCACTAAGTAATGATACTTAGTCCACTTACACCAGTAGACAGTTGGTTAGACTACACAGCCTCATTGCTAATGGTTTTATCTTTGTATTGGTTTTGAGTCGTGTTATTTGCTTCTTAACCTTATTTAATATCAAGATGGGTATTTATTTTTTATAGGTTCAGCATGCACTCAAAAAATCTGAGAAGGCTTTGGATACCCTAAACAAAGCCATTGTTATTGATCCCAAGAACCCTCTATGCAAATTTCACAGAGCCTCAGTTTTATTTGCAAATGAAAAATACAAGGTAAGATTTACATCAGTTCCCTCCACGTTGTATTGTGTCTCTTTAAAAAAAAAAAAAAAATCAAGGCCAACCTGGACTACATAGGGAGTTCCAAGATAGCCAGGGCTACACAGAAAAGGCTTGTCTCAAAAAAACAAAAAAAATATATAATAGATATAATTTGTGCTTTGGGTGTTTTGGAGTTTGGGAAATTTTTTGTCTGTTTTGTTGGGTTGGTTTTTGTTTTGTTTTTAACTGTTTTCTATAGGTGTTGGGGGAGCTCTTAGCTTCATTTTATTTCATGGACTACTAGAAAATAAGGTACAATTCTACCACCTGGGAGGCTGAGACAGTAGGATTGCTGCTACAGAGTAAGATTCTGTCTCAAGAAAACAAAGTACAAATACTCTTAGGAAGAATTGGTGTGTGGACATTCAGAAATCTTAAGGACTCCGTGGCCAGAAAGGCTCTTTGTGCATCAGGGAATTGTCCTAAAAGAAAGGCCTAAAGTGTCACCGTCCTAGGACTAGAGTGAGTGACAGACTGACAGGTGAACGACTGCAGCACTCACAGTCCCTTTAGGGATTGTGAACACAGCTCAGTCTAGAGTGCACGAGGCTCTGGATGCGATCTGCCACTTCCAGAAACGGGGAGGGATGGGTAGTTACTGAGCTATCCAGCTCCCTTGACAGGTGGACCCTTCTGCCTCTCCAAAATCCACAGTGACAGGCTGAGTCCTCATGTTGGTCCTAACCAGAGCTGGGAAATAGGCCCTAGTTTCAAGAATTCATTACCAGACTGGGTCTATCTGGACAACCTGACTACTCTCCCCATCACAGAGTGCAGATCCTCGGTGGTGACAAAGCTCTACTGTTATGTAGGTGCTATGGACAAAGGCATAAGCACTCACGGCATCACCTTTCTACTTTGTAACATTTACAAATATGCATAAACAGGGTAAGAGAGACGGCTCAGTAGTTAAGGACACATACTAATCTTGCAGAAGACCCAGTACCAACTTTATACAGCTCACAACTACCTTTAGCTCCAGCTCTAGGGAGATCTTATATCTCTGGCTTCCACAAGTATCTGCACTCATGTGCATGTACCACACATATATACACATATTTTAAAAACAAACATACATATATAGATTTAAAAATGAATCTTAAAAACATACATCTATAAACAACAAGGAAAAGTATGTTCTAAGCTGTTAATGGTGTTCCTTCTGGAGACAAGCTCATGAGGCATATTCAACTTTAACATTAAGATATTTAAAAAAGATGACAATCACGTTGACTTCCATACAAAGAAAAAACTCAAAAGACATACTGTAAAGCAGAGATCAAAGATGATGTTCTAGCAAAGGTATCAGAAAATTATGGAATACAGATAAGCAAATTTCTTTGTTAATATAAAACTTAAGTATAAAGAAAACACATAAAGGGGATAGGGGATAGAGATGTAGCTCACTTGTGGGGTGCTTGCCTAGCATGCAAGAAGCCCTGGGTTTGATCCTAACACCATGGGACAAGATGGCCCCAGGAAATCTCAGCATTTGGAGGCAGGGATAGGAAGATTAGAAGTTCAAAGTTATCTTTGGCTAAATGAGTTCCAAGCCAGCCTGGGATACACAAGACCTGTTGTTGAAAACAAAAATGTACAAAGGGAAGAGTATCAATCTTATTTCACATTTCTAAAAGAGTTTATATCCCTGATCCCTGGTCTTAGCATCTAATGCCAAATGAAACTTTTTTTTCTTGCCTTTACATCCTCAGTGCTGAGATTACAGGGGCAACATGGCACTTATGGGGTGTTGGGTGCTGAACCCAGGACTCAGTGCCCACTAGTGCTCTCCCAACTGAACTATACCCCAGCCTGGTTTTCCTACTTTCCCCCCAAAAAGGTCCCATTATATCTAGCCCCGTCCTGAATTTATAGCCCTCCTGCTCCAATCTCCCCTGTGCTGGGGTTAGGTATGTGCTACCATATCCAGCTTGGCTTTTATTTATTTTTAGTAAGAACCTAAATTTATTTAAACAGGAAACTGAAATTCAAATAAATTTATATATTCATTATTTATGACTGAATAAATTTAAAAAATCCCATGTCACTTCATGTCTCTCTTTTCTCAGTTTTCCTCATATTTATTTTTCTATACTTCTAAAGGGGTATTCTACTGAAAATTCACCAAGGCAGGAAATATGACTGCATTACTTACCACTAGATGCTGGACAAACAGACTCCCCCCAAAGAAGATGGCCATGCTACTTCTTGGTTTTAGCCCAGTGAGATAGTGTTGGATTTCTGACCTCTAGAACTGGGAGATAATAAATCATATAGATACCCATAAAAAAGAAATTCAAACAGCTATACATACTGTTCTACATCTTGCTTTTTTCCTTTTATCAGCCCTCTGTTAATATATATTTGGGGGCTTGGGGGCTGAGGCTGGAGAGACGGCTTAGAGGTTAAGAGCACTGGCTGTGCCTTTAGAGGTCCTGAGTTCAATTCCCAGCAACTACCTGGTCGCTCACAACCATCTATAATGGAATCAGATGCCCTTTTCTGGCATGCAGGTGTGCATGCAGGTAGGGCATATATATATGCATGCTTGGGAACCAGGTATGGTGGAATACTACTGTAATCTTAGCACTGTCAGGAATGAGGCAGGAGGATCAGGAGTTTGGCTGTATAATGAGTTGTGGACAGCTTGAACTACATAAGGCCCTGTCTCAAAAACAAAGAAGCAGTTTTGTCTGGGTTTTGGGGTTTTTGTTTGCTTGCTTGTTTGCTTTATTTTTTTGTTGTTTTTTGTTTTGTTGACATAAATTATATTTTGTTTTGTCACAAAGAGGGATAGAAAAAACAGACATCCTCTTTGGACACTGATAGGATTTTTTAACTCTGCATAGGTGTCTGTGTCTATATGTGGGTATATGCTTGTAAGTGTAGGTGCTCTTAGAGCCAGAGGTGTCCACGCCCAGTTTTTATTTTTAAACAAGATCTTACCTCAAATTTAAGATCCTCGTGCCTCTTTTCTTTTCTTCTTTTAAACAAAAGCATATTGATCTCTTAGTCCATAGAGAATGAGCCAGACTTTTATAAATAGGTTTCACTTAAATGCCTTGATGGCTTTTACTGTTTTGCGATAAAGAATGTTCCCCGCCCACTCACCCATCCCAGCAGTGTTGAGGATTCAGCCTAGGGTCTTGACGAGGTAGACATGTGCTTTACCAATGAGCTACATTCCCAGCCAGGACCGAATGTTCTTATAAAAATGACTGGGTAAATACTTTCAAAAAAAAATTTTTTTTTAACATTTATTTGTTACTTATTTATATGAGAGGGTTTGTGTACACATGTGGACATGTGGAGGTCTAGAGGCAACTTTCTGAAGCCTTTTGTTGAAAGCACTTTTACATATTTCCTGACATAGTGTGCTGGCTGGGCATTGGTGGCACATGCCTTTAATCCCAGCACTCAGGGAGGCAGAAGCAGGCAGAGTTCCAGGCCAGCCTGGTCTACAGAGTGAGTTCCAGGACAGCCAGAGTTACAACAGAGAAACCCTGTCTCAGACAAACAAAAAATGTTGACAAAATCAGGGGTTATCACCACTTGCCTCTTCTGTAAACAGTGGTGTATATGTTGGTGTTCTCTTGCGAATGCCTGCCATCTGTTACGAATTTTATTTTCACAAGAAATCAATGCAATATGAAGTACATTGATGAAGGGCTTGTAAGCTCTTAAAATGATTTTGGAAATTTGACTTTACTTGGTTAGTTAGAATTCTGTGAAGTTTTGTTCCTCTTAAGTTTTCTCTTTGTTTTTTCAGTCTGCTTTACAAGAACTTGAAGAACTGAAACAGATTGTCCCCAAAGAATCCCTCGTTTACTTCTTAATAGGAAAGGTAAAAATTGGGGCCTTGGTCTTATGCTGCAACTTCGGAAACACAATTCTTTTTCTTGCCTTTCTTAAGGATTTATTTATCTATGAATATATGCCAAGTATGTTCTTTCATGTCCTTTCAGAGTCCCCAAGAGGGTGTTAGATCTGCTAGAACTAGAGTTACAGACAATTCTGGGCTGCTATGTAGGTTCCAAGAACTGAACTTGGGTCCTCTGGAAGAGCAGCAAGCAGTCTTAACTGTTGAGCCATCTCTCCAACCCAATCAACTATTAAATTTTGAAGAATAAATACAATTGTATTGTACAGCATCTACTTAGCAAATAATAGAAATCCTTAGCAAATCCTGGAAATAATAGATTTATCACTAGCATTTAAAAAGACGATATTCAAGCTGGGCATGGTGATCCCAGCACTTGGGATGCTAAGGCAGAAGGATTGCCCCCAGCTGAGGGCCAGCCAGGACTGTACCTGGACATCCTGTCTCAAAAGACCAAACAAGTTGCTATGGGTATTTAATGTTTGCCTGTCATGCCCTGGGCAGAGCCTCAAATGCCTGTGATTCCAGCTGTCCTCAACGTGGGACCAGGCCTGGGATCTCAGGACTGACATGTGCAGGAGGGTCTTGGGTTTAAGGTCAACCTGAGCTCTACATAGTTAGACACTGTCTCAAAAAAAAAGGAGGGGGGTGTTGAGGATGCAGTTTATTAGTAGAGCAGTATCTGGTGTGCACAAGGCTGTAAAAATGAGAGTTATTCCGGGCTGGAGAGATGGCTCAGTGGTTAAGAGCACTGACTGCTTTTGCAGGGGCCCCAGGCATCCATATGGCAGCTCACAACTGCCTGTAACTTCAGTTCCAGAAGATCTGACATCCTCACACAGATACATGCAGGCAAAACAATAAATAAATCATTTTTAAAAGAAAAGAAAAAGTTATTTAAGCAACTTTTGTAGTCTTTCTTCCCATTGTCAATGTTCCAATCAGTAAGACTTACTGAAAACTCCCTACCTGAAAAATAGAGACAAGGAATTCTGAACATAATACCTGATTATATAAAAGCAGAGCACTTAAATGCTAATGTGAGATCATCTGTGGAATAAAAATGTCCTGCCCACCTAAGTGGACTTGGAGTACAAAGATCAGAAGCCTAATTTATGTTTTAAGATTTTACAGCTGGAGAATGAAGTGCTGCTGTCTGTTTGTAGGTTTACAAGAAGTTGGGTCAAACTCACCTGGCCTTGATGAATTTCTCTTGGGCTATGGATTTAGATCCTAAAGGAGCCAATAATCAGATTAAAGAGGCAATTGACAAGCGCTACCTTCCAGATGATGAGGAGCCAATAACCCAAGAGGAACAGATCAGTAAGTATCATACATAAGATCTGTAGTGTTCAGAAAGCTACTCTTTGCAGAACCTGTAGCCTGCTTTTCACTTTCCTAACTGTGGCATTTTCTTTATAAAAAATAAAATGGGGAAAATTGAATTAAGATGGTGTAATATCAGAGTACATAAGCTATCAAGTAGTAATTACTTCTAGATTAGTTTGCTATCTGACTTTGAACCTCAACTCTATAGTAATAGTTGTTTAAGTTCTATTTAGTCTTGGGTGAATCAAAAAATCTAGATATGTGATTAATGCATTGTTTACTAGTATTTAATTGTATTAATACTAAGAGAATTGCAAATTTTGTGAGATAAATTTAGTTAGATACCTTTGTTCCAGAAATTTTAGTGAACATCTCTAACTTTTTAAAGCTTAGGGTGATACTCGGTATTTTTGACTATCCACAAAGTTAGTGATTAGGAGTTAGATTAAATGTTAGTTATGGTAGGAAAACAGGATTGATATCGAAAAAAGGGAGGAGGCTAGAAATACTGTCCAGTTGGTAGAGTTCTTTTCTATAGTATAGACAGGGCCCTGGGCTTGATACCAACACTTTCTAAGCCAGAGGTAGTACTGCTCATGCCTGTAATACTAGTACAGGAGGTGAATGCAGGAGAAACATCAGAAGTGGAAAGTCACGTTTGACTACATAGTAAGGTCAAAGAACTATTATCATTATTTTAAAAGGTTAAATATAGTAAGTTAACTTATAGGCATGCTATATAAGATAAAGAAGTTGGAGCTGGGCCTAGTGGCCTCTAGCACTCAGGAGGCAGAGACAGGTGGATCTCTGAGTTCAAGGCCAGCCTGGTCTACAGAGTGAGTTCCAGGGTGGCCTGGGCTATAGGGGCAAACCCTGTCTTGAAAAACAAACAAATTAAAAATACAGAACTTGAAATGTGTTTCATTAGATAACATTAAGGTTTTTCATGGTCTGTGAAATCTCGTCTCTGAATGTAATGACATTTTCCTTATGAACCAGTGAGATGTATTTGTCACACACCTTATGTTTTTGTTCTGTTTTTATAGTGGGAACAGATGAATCCCAGGAGAGCAGCATGACAGATGCAGATGACACACAACTTCATGCAGCTGAAAGTGACGAGTTTTAACTTCTGGAAATGAGACTTTGACCGTTGGATGTGTGGCTAGTGCTGACATGTTTCTTGTCCCTCCATATACTGAGTCTTAACTCCTGAGCCGGCATTGCCACCACTCATCACTTAGACCGTGAGTGGGCCGCCTTCACTGGACCTGACTGCGCAGAATGAAAGGCAGTGCAATATTAGCTGCTAACCAGACTGGCTCTTTTACCAGTATGAATGACAATTGGGGGAAGGGTGGGGAACTTTCTTTTTTTCTTTAATCTCCCTTAGTTGGAAAGCTATCATGGAAGGAAGAGTTATGTTTTATCTTGAAGGAACCATTAGATATGGAAATGGTGATGAACCAGATTTCTTGGTCATTTTTCCAAAATTCTGTTTTTATTTGGTTCTGTTACTGATAAACAGAGTGACTGACCTTCATTTCTAGGTTCTTCAAGAATGGTGTTAGCAAGTGCCAGACGGAACAATAAAAGACATTGCCTATAACAGAGTAAAGTTCATTGCCAAGGAACATAGCTTACCTTAAACTTGGAGTGTCTCCTATAAGCAAATGCAGTGGGCCTATTGGAACTCGTGTATAGGAGTCGGATATCCCTCCATACAGTGTCCCTGATTCTTGGCAAGAGTGATTTAATGTCTAACCAAGAGTTTTAATTTATTCATCTTGCTTCAAAGTGTTGATCATTGTTGTCTTGGTATTGCAAACTTTAAAATTGGTCTTTACAATACTGCCTCTTCTCTTTGAGCTCTGTGGGATCACCTTTAACATTCACAGATGATAGAGTGGTTCCCCGCTGAAAAGCCAAAACCAGGCCCTTAATAACAACTATGTTTACCAGAAGAATCAGTATGAGAACACTAAGAGACTTTCGAGATCATGATAGAGAAGCCTTAACACAGTTGAGTTGTAGCTGCTGTGAGTCTGCATCTTTTCTAGAGTGGAAGCAGAGTGCAAGAATGTGTGGTTACCTTTGCTGAGGTCAGTTCCATTCTTTTCAGCTTTCTGCTTCATGTTATTGTCGGTAGTGTGAGTCACCAAAACTTTGCTGAGAGCAATTAATTGGGTTTAAATACTGAAATTTTTAGCCTAGGGAAAAGTTTCTTACAAAAGAGACAGATTCTCTCCTGAGTTCATCATAATATGGGTTGGTGTGTTTGGGGAATGGCCACAATTTTAAAGATCTAATTATGCATATAAAATGGGAATTATTGGACTTCACAGTAACCGATTTAAACAGTTTTAAATTGTGTATCTCCTTTATTGTAATGTATTGAAAATTTTAGAGAAACTTTAGTTAACATTTTATTAAGTGCCAATGTCAGAATATAACAAATTATAGTTTCTTATGAGTGACAGGCCTACAGTTATTATTTTGGATTATTTGATGAAGGAAAAACCCACTGGTTACTTGTATTTGTTAGTTAAGCTGTGAAAATAAGGTGGATTACAGAAGATGTGAGAAATGTTTTAGCTGTAGACTCAGACGTTTCCTGTCAGCTACTTAATCTTCTCATCCAGATGTGAATTAGATACCATTATAAATTCAAGTCAAAGTCCTGGGTTAGGTATTAGGTGCCAGAGAAGCATTTAAGATAATTTTCTGCAATAAATATATGTGTGTGCTGTTCAAAAAGAAATAATTTATGAGGAAAAGGAAAAGTTGGGAATAAATGAATATCATTAAAAATTTTGAAAGGCTAGCACTTCAATTCTAACAGATATTCCATTTTATTACTCATTAGTTATGTAAAGTTTAATTTTCATTTATTTTTTTAATTAGAAAATCATAAGCAAGCTATAAACATATATATATAACATTATCAGACCTAAAACTTCATAGAAAGCTTTACCCTGAGTTTTGTTGCAGACCTAGAAAAAGCTGAGCTCAGAACAATTGAAGTGTAATTATCCTTTTTTAAGTAGGAACTTATGTCCTGTGCCAGAGGGACTGTCTGGTACTGATTTTGAGACAAAGGATAGAAGGATAGCTGTGGCAGTGGCTGAGAGACGCTCAGGCCCACACGTGGCCTGCTTTCATGGTTTCCTCACACCTGCTTTTAAGGTCCTTCAGCTACTGAAGCCTTTTTCCGCATAGAACTTTTCTTACGTTCATTTTCTTTTTTCTTTCTGTCTTTTCTTTTTTTTTCTTTCCTTCTCACAGAATAGGGATCAAACAACCTGAAACACATTTTGGTAAGCCAGATGTTTGTTTCAAATTATTGCTTTGAAAGAAATTAAGAGTACTAAGCACTTGCTCCCTTTTTCACACCTATACATATGTATACATGTATAAATACACACACGCACACAGAAGTGTAATAGAGTGCTGGATTTCTTTTTCCCTGTGGAAATGGTTATTACATCAAGATTTTAGAAGGTTAGAATATTTTTTCAAGAGAACAAATGGTACTGAAATAATGAAAGGTGGTCTCTTAACTTTTTCTGTATTTCATTACTTAAAATTTTTTATTTTATCCAAGAACTGCAAGTAACATTTGAACCATGCTGCTGTTGTACCTTAAACAAAAACTCAGTGATGCCAGTGTGTAGTCTATTAAAACACTCTTTTTGAAGAAAGCCGTTTCAAAGTCTCTGATTAGCCAGAGTACGGTGTGAGTCTTCACTGAGAAAAATGATGGCCCATTTTCTTTGGGAAAACCTGGGGAAATACAAGTGTGGGTGTGATATGTGTGTTCTATTTGCATTGAAACAATGTACTTTTGTGTCTTCTTTTTGCTTTTCCTGACTTATTTCAGAAATTGTACAGCCTTTGGGGGGAAAGTCTTTTCTGTTAATATATTTACAGTTCATTAAAAGATATGGAAAATCCAAATAAATTACTTTTGAAAGCAGTTTATAATCAAGGTGTTAACACTATGTAAAAGCTGTGCCATCTGCATTTTTATACTGAGTCACAGCAGCATAGTGATGAAAGATCATAGCTTTATGTTCTACGAGAGCCTAGGACAATGTTTCTCTAATTTTTACTTACACTCTTTTAAAAATATATATATTAAAGTTCATACCCTTTTTAGTATTTGGAATTTCAAAATAAATATTATGACAAAACAGTGGTAATTTTTAGAATATATTATTTTCAAACCGCAGAACCTCTCAACAGCTGCAACTTTGCAGGTCAACTGATTAACAGCTCTTTCTTTAATGATGTCATTTTGAAGTTCCCTCAGGAGACACAGAGCCTTTGTGTTACAATTTAAGATCTGAAGCTGGGCATGGTGGCTCACATCTATAATCTAGTGCTTGGGAGACTGAGGCAGAAGGATTGCCCTGGGCTCAAATCCAGCCTGGGCTACAGTGTAAGACTTTGTTTCAAACTTTTAAGTGGAGGGAATATTGGGGGGATGGTTTAGTTGGTAAAGTTGAGTTTAGATCTGCAGCAGCATGTAAAAAGCTGGGCAAGGCATCACATGGCTTAATTCCAGCAGAGAAGCAGAAACAGGAAGATCCCTGGGGCTACCTGGCCAGACAGTCTACCAGATTAAAAGAGCTCTAATTTCAAAGGTACTATCTCAAAAAAAGGAGCTAAGTAATTGAAAAAGATAAATCCTGGTGTTGACTTCTGGCCTCCCCAAACATGCACATAGGCGCGTATGTACAACCTCCCTCCCCGACAAAATCAAGATCTGGGCTGAAGATACAGCTCAGAGGTAGAGCACTTGCCTAACATTCATAAGCCCCCAAGTTCAATCTCAAACTACTGAAAATAAATAATAGTCTGGAGACATTTGCCTATATACAGAGGCCTGGGTTGGATCCCTTATAAAGTTAGAGGATTCAGTGACTCCAGCAGTACTTGGGGGTTTATAACCAAGGAACACGGTGGACTCGGGATAGAAAATTGCTAAGAAATTGATACTTTATAGCTAAACTAAAAAAAAAAGTAAATTTTTAGTGTGTTATTGTCATGTTTATACATAGACACATGGGGTAATTAAAGAATGGTTATTTTGTTTGTACATATACACATGGGGGGGGGTGCGAGTTGGTGCCCACAGAGACCAGGACAGAATATTGGATCTCCTAGAGCTTTAGTTGCAGGTATTTGTGAGCTGTTGGTGCTGGGATTAGAACACTATGTGCTCTTAACAACTGAACCATCTCTCTAGCCCCTCAAAAATTATTGCTGAAGCCCCATCAAGTTGATATCAAGGGTGAGGGATTTGTACTAAAGTACTTAGCAGCATTCTTGTTTAAATTGTATTCTACAGAGAGTGGGAAACGTGGCTGAAGTTAGTCATAGATTGATAGGCTGTCAACATGATCAAAACAGAACCTTGAGGTGGGCCTAAATTTGTAAGACTCAAATACACTTGAATTCAGCTAACACTGAGAAAAATTCAAAACACTTGAGAATGCATAAGGGAAAGCTGTAATTTTTGACAGGCTCTCACTGAAAAGCAGGCTGGCCTGGAACTCTTTTAGCAGCCCCAGGCTGGCTTTAAACTTTTGATCTCCTGACCTAGCCTCTTGAGTATGAATTTAAGGGCAGAGGCCAACATAAACTAACCCTTTTTTGTTTGTGTGTTCTCTGTCTCTGTCTCTCTGTCTCTCTCTCTCTCTCTCTCTCTCTCTCTCTCTCTCTGTAGCCCAAGGTGACCTCAAAGGGGCTGTGTAGCCAAGGTTGATCTTCACTTCTAACTACTGCCGCTACTTCCCAAATGCTGTGATTACAAGGGTGAGCCTCCACACCCACATTTATAGGATGGGGTTTGAATCTAGGGAGGGCATCATGCATGCTATGAAAGCACTCTACCAAATTGACTACATCTCCAGACCCTAAGATATTAAAAGGCCTAAAGTTGTATCTCAATGATAGAACAGTTTCTTAGCATGTGCAAGTTCAGTATCTAGCAACAAAAAACAATGAAGGCTAGAAAAGATGGCTGTGGTTAAAAGAGCTTGCTGTTCTTTCAGGAATCCTGAGTTCAGTTCCCAGCCCCCTCCTCAGGTGGCTCACAACTGCCTGTAGCCATTAACTTAAGGAGATACATTCTTCTGGCCTCCACAGGTGCTCACACACACTGACATTAGCACTGAAGAAGTGAAATAATAGTGAAAGAACAGAGTGAAAGTACTATCTCTTGTTTAGAAAATTATTTTTCTGGAGACAGGTCTCACCATGTTGTCCCAACAGCCTGGAACTAACTACTGAGGTTAGAATGAGTCTACAGATGTGTACCACCTTATAGGGCCGAGTTAAAAGTTAAACCTGCTTGAAGAGAGGCGCTTGTGTGTGTGTGTGTGTGTGTGTGTGTGTGTGTGTGTGTGTGTCTACTAGTGTGAGTACACACCCACACATACCCCTGAGCTTGTAAACTTCATTCTTCACATTTACCTTTCAACAGGACCTCTTTTTGTTTGTTGTTTTATAAACATTTGTTTGTGTGGTGCATAGTGTGGCTCATTCATCCAGCGCTCAGGAGACAAAGACAGGCAATCTCTTGAGTTCAAGACCAGCCTGGTTTACATAGAATTCCAGGACAGCCAGGGCAGAAAGACCCTGTCTTGAAAAAATTAAAAATATATTTTATTTGTGTATGTATGTGTGCCTGTACAAATTCATGTGCCCTCAGAAGCCAGAAGGTGTTGGGTACCCTGGAGCTGGAGTTATAGGCAGTTGTGAGCCGCCTGGTATGGGTGCTGGGAACGAAATCCAAGTCCTCTGGAAGAGCAGTAAGTGCTGTTAATGGCTGAGCATCTCTCCAAGCCCCAAGATCACTTTGTTTTTGCACCTCATGCACCTGGCTAGCTAGCCCAAGTGCTGAGACTTCTGTTTCAATCTCCCATATGCCTATAGGAGTACTGGGATTACAGGCGCTTACACTGTGTATCTGGCCTTCTTTTTCTTCTCTCTCTCCTGGTGTTACCAAACTTTTCTCTCTTTTTCCTTCTACTCTGTATTTTTTCCCCATATACCTTATATACTCTTTGAACAAAACCCTTAAGCTGTTACCATGAAAATACCCACACGAGTAAACATCGCTCGTATGTTCTGTTCCCATAGTTACATTGTACAACAAAGCAATGATTAACAGTTTATAGAAACCAAGTATTTTTCTTGGCAGGCTGCAGTGTGAGGTAAACAAGTAACAATCATTCTATTATTCTGTTTATAACCCCTAATTTGTTTCTATTAAAGTTAAAGGGTCACAAGTAAAAATTTTTACTTTTTCTTTGTCATATAAAAAGATGAGTTCTACTGTCTTTATGTTCTCAAGGCGCACACCAAAGCCCATCAGCAATTCCATAATTGTAAAAAAAGGAAAATCAAATTTGATGAAACTTAATAGTGGGCACTGAAACTCATTTGTTGTCTTTTAATCATAGACCTGACTCTCATAGGCGAAATTCATGTGCCCTAGTAACCGAGCTTTCCTTGTTTTTGCTTCCTGATCATAGCAAGTCTTTAGCTACTAAGAATGTGTCTTCTTACTATCATGGTGTTTCCTAGATTACTTGCTCCATAGCAGCTGACAAAACACCCAAATCTAATATTTTTTTAACTATGTATGTATCTATTCTTTCTAGAATTGAACCATCAATTCAACTGAGTGGCATAGCCCTACCAAGTGGCATTATTTAGGGGAAATCATCACTATTATTATGTGTGCCAGTAACACTGCCATTGAGGGGTTAAAGACCTTTTGAGATCTCACACCACTCACACCAGGAAAGGGACGTGTTGACTATGAGGTTCTCATGGCTCTGCCCTTTGTGAGACACCTATTGTGGTTATGCCAACTGGTGGGCTGCACTCCAGCTCCCAACACAATGCAGTTCCTCTCTCAGTTGCTGTCTCATGGCATTCAACAATCTACCATTGCACTGTATCTGGAACCCTGTTTTTTGGTTTTGTTTCTTTTTGTTTGGTTTGGTGCTGAGGCCCATGAATATCCCTGACGCTGGATGGAGTCTGACTGACAAAGTTCTGGATTCTCTGACCAGGGAAGTTTTGGCTCATCAGCTATTTTGCCCCCCTTTGGTGACAAAAAGCCTTTCATCAATAATAATAATGTCTACATGGCCTACCCGACCTGGCTGTTGTTGGCTGAGAAAGGAAGTAATGGCTGTGCAGCCATTTTACTTGAAAAACCTTTCAGGCTTTAAGTCTTGGTATGTGCAGGAGCTACCTATACATACTGCTAGCATATCACAAAAGCCATCCCTGGGGCAGATGTCGGTACTCCCAGGAAGAGATAGATGAGCCTTTAACTGACAGAAGCTAAAAGGAAAATTAGCACACCTGGAAAATGAATCCTCACCAAAAGAGCTAAATTCAGCCAACAGGAGCATCCAACCATTGACAGTCATCATGTCAAATGTTCCTTGAAATAACCTCAAAGCTTTCAGGCCACAGGAGGAAGGGCATTGGTTCCATCCTAGGCATGACTGACTGACACCTGCGTCTCAAGATGGCTTCTTCTAAGATCTCACGGACACCTGCGTACCAAAAACTACATTGGCCTTTTAAGCTACAGGAAAGGTTTTTTTCTATGGCAGTCTTCTTCGGCATGACTCTCCCCTGACAATGTGCATTGTCAGTCTATCTCTCTCTCTTGCCCTTTTTCTCTTCTTAATATGTACACCGTTAATTATTCTATTAAAAACACTCCTGCGTCTTATTTCTAAAGTGCAACTGTGCGTGCCATTTTTCGGGTCCCATTAAGAATGAACTACCGCGTTCATTTGTCATAAATTTCCTTCGCCCGTCCGTTTTTCTTCTGTGGAGTGTTCGTGGAACCTATCGTGGGTGAAGGCCGGACAGTAACCCACAGTTTAGAGTGTTGTGGGATATTTTTCTCATGTGTGCTGTTTTGGTTTGTAAAAGGGCTTCCAATATGCCTAGCAACTGTAAAGCCTGTTGCATTGCAGCTCTACTTCCTACACATTTACACCTTTGTGCTAGCCTCTCATTGTTACTGTAGTTGTAGGTGCCCGATCACATCAAAGGTCTGCAGCCAGGGATCAGAGAAGACTCTGATCACCCCTAGCTGAGTATGCTAAGATACCATTGTTTTGTAGGAAGGCCTGCATGTGGGGAGGGGGCTTGGGGAAAAGATTAAAGAAGCTAGCAGGGGAAGCAGCAGGATGGAAAGGAGAATGGAGAAGCAGAATGAGAATGGAGAAGCAGGAGAATGGAGAGAACAGTGTGAGAGGATGGTGGAATGAAGTCTCTGCCTAACCACCCAGGTATTGAATTCCCTGAGATTTGACATGCTTGAAATTAGTAAATATGAAAAACCAACCATGGACTTTTATTAAGCAATTAGACGATTTATTAACATTGGGGTGTTTCTTTTTTTGTTTGTTTGTTTTTTGTTTTTGTTTTTGTTTTTGAGACAGGGTCTCTCTATTTTGTAGCCATATCTGTCCTGGAACTCACTATGTTGACCAAGCTAGCCTTGAACTTACAGAGATCCACCTGCCTCTGTCTGCTTCATGAGTTGGAATCCTGTTTTTGGAATTTCAGTTTGAGACAGTCTTTCACTAAGTTGCCCAGGTTAACCTTGGATTTGCTATGTAGCCCCTGGGCCTTGTACTTGTGATCATCCTTCCTCAGCCTCCCAAGTAGTTTGGGTTACAGGCCTGCATAACCTTGTGTTTTGTTTGGTTGTCTGTTTCTGTTTTTTCTGTTTGTTTTTTGTTGTTGCTTGAGACAGCCTCTGCTATGTAGCCCAGGCTGATCTCAAACTCACTGTCCCTCCTACTTCAGCCTCCCAAATCGTGGGATTATGAATATATACTTACCTAATCTGGAGCCATGTATTTTTTAATTTATTTTGTGTGTGTGTACATGTACATGCCACACCACACATGTGGAGGCCAGAGGACAACCTCCTGGAGTCCATTCTCCTTCCACCATGTACGTCCCATGGATTGAATTCAAATCATCAGGTTGGGCAGCAAAGTACTTTTTCTCATTGCTGAGCCTTATCCACAGTCCTGGAAGGCACTAAACTAGTATCTAAGAATGTGGGTCTTATCCTTCATTAGCTGAATGATCTTGAACAATTAACTTCAATGAATTATGAACCTTTTTCTCATTAGTACAAAGAAGGTAAAATCTGTCCTTAGCAACCTGTCAGGGCTTTTCTTTTTCGAGAATCTTAGATGTTCCATCTCAGTTGTGCTTGGTGAAACTAAAGCACATTGCAGAAAGTCTGTGGCATTCGTCAAATGGAGATGATGCAGAAAACTGAAACATCCCCCAAACACCTAGAGAACTGTGAACTTTTGATCTGGGGCAGTTGTCAACTGCTGCCGATTTTATTACTTTGTTTACATGTATGTAAATAGTCATGCCTCTGTTTACATACTGTGTGTGGCTGTTTCCTTCAGTGGTAAAGTTAGTCATTGCATGGAACCTGTATGGCTGCAAAGCTTTAATGGTTATCATGAGGTTTATTATTGGTGTTCGTTGTCTGAGGGTTTTTTTTTGTTTTGTTTTTACTTTAAAACTATTTATTGTTGTATGTGTATGAGTATTTTGCCCGCATGTATGTCTGTACCAGGTACATGCCTGGCTCCCCTAGAGTTGAGAAAAAGGCATCAGATCTCTTGGAACTGGAATTAAAAACGGTTGTGAGCTGCCATGAGAGTGCTGGAAACCCAACCCTGGTCCTCTGCAAGAGCAGCCAGTGCTCCTAAACTCCTAGCTCTTTCTAGCCCTTGTTTTGTTTTTCTTTTTCGTTTGGGGGTGGGGGGAGTGATGTTTTAAGACAAGGCCTAATGGGGCCCATGTTGCCTTGACCTCCTGATCCCTCTGTTTTGACCTCCCAGGTGCTGGGTTATAGGTGTGCACCTCCATGCTTGGTTGATGATTTATGATGCTTTTATAGAAAAAGTTGTGTGACCCCACAATCTGGAGCATATAGCTGGATTGGCAAAGACAGGCAAAGGACATGGTGTGTACTTGCTAGATTTTTTTTCAGTGCTTTGTCAGTTAAGACATCTCTGAGCAAGGAGACATATGAAGCAACACTCAATAGTAGTTCTTAGTTTCTTTCCTTTTATGTGTTTTAATGTATCTGTGTATGTGTATGCCCTGTGAGTACGGTATGCACAGAGGTCAAAAGAGGGGGCTTGGACTCCTGGAATTCAGGCAGTTGTGAGACACCTGACATGTGTACTGGGAAGTGGACTCAGGTCCTCTGCAAGAGCAGCAAGAGCATGTACTGCTGAGCCATCTCTCCAGAACCCCAATCTTAATTTTCTACTTCAACTTTATACTCTGTAAAGCCATTAACATTACAGTGTGTTTCCTTGGAAATACCATCCCTATTCCACTTCACCTGTCGTTCGTAACCATTGGCCATATCCTTTCTGTTGGAAATTTTCAGTTTCTATCATGACCCAGTCCTGAAATGCATCTGTATTAAGGGCAAGAGAAGCAATGTTGGGTGTCAGCAAGATGGCTCAGCAGGTAAAAGAGCCTACCACCAAGCCTGACAACCTGAGTTCAATCCCAGGATCCAAGGAAGAGAACCAGTTCCCACAAAGTGTCCTCTGACTGTCATGTGTATGTTCGTACACACAGACATAAATAAAGAATAAACTGATAAATAAATATAATTCTCTTTTAAGTTTTTATTTTTAATTTTCTGTTGGAGGCATTTTGCCTGCATGTATGTATGTGCAGCACATGCATCTCTGGTGCCTTTAGATGCCAGAAGAGGGGTCAGATCTGCATCTGGAGCTGTTATCTGCCATTTGAGTTCTGATAACCTGTGTCCTCCAGAGGAGCAGCCAGTGCTCTTCACCACTAAGTCATCTCTACAACCAATTACATTCTAGAAAGAAAGGGAGGAAGGGAGGGAAAGGAAAGGAAAGGAAAAGGAAAAGAAAGACATTAAGAGCCAGAGAGATAACTGAGTGGTAACAGCACCTGCTGCCACAGCTGACAACCTGAGTTCAATCCCCAAGACAAGATGATAGAAGGAAAGAATTGAGTCTTGGAGCTTGTCCTCTGATCTCCACATGTGCATCCCCATATAGACACACACACTACATATTTTTAAAAATAGTTTATAAAAGGAAAACATTGAGACCTCTGGGAATAGAGAATAACAGCAGTAGCTTGGTTGTGAGTTTCTCACCTTCCAGTAATCCATAAACTAGAACAAACATTCACCTGCAGTGGGAAGGGGATCAAAGAGAGCACTGTGGGACAAAATGGCTAAACTACATTGTATATGTGTATGAAATTGTCAAAGAATAATAAAGTTAAAATCGGGATTAAATACAATGAAAACTACACAGTACTTATGCTTTCACTTAAAATACTCACTGAGACTCCCACCATCTGTTAGTAGAGGAAAACGTTTCCAGCAGGAAAATGATGCCACCATAAGCCTGTGGGGGGGGGGGGGGTGCCAAGGGAACAGAGATGTCCCATGGAACAGTAGAATGGAGTAGAGAACTTGAGGAAAGCACAGAGGCTCCAGGAAGAAAAAGTGGAAACCCCAAAGGCAGAAGCCTGAGCAAGATAGGAGGAATCCATAGCCCAGGGAAAGGGCTTAAAACTATGTGGGATTGGAAGTGGTGACCTCATAGAAGCAGTTGTTGGGAGGAGAAGCAATTCCAAGTAGGGGAAAGAAGGAAAAGACTCCAGAAGAAAAAAAGAAGGCATGTCACCTTTCTCTCACCCCACTCATCCTTAATGTAGGGACAATGTATTAGATATATATAGATATAGATATAGATAGATAAAGATAGATATTCCAAGAATGACTGCATATGAATGGGAGGTCCAAGAATCTAGTAGTTCAATCCGTTGCAGTGTGCCTATTACATAGGCTCGCAAAGGAAGACACTGAGGCATATTCAGAGGTGCAAACCCTGCCAGACCTCAGCAGAGGGAACCACTATCATGGAAAGCACCATACTGGACAGTGGAACCCTGAGCGACTGAGCTCAGGTGTTTTATTGATCCAGAACTCCTCAGGTGTTCTAGTGATAGGACATGCAGATCATTAGTGGTCAAACATCCCCCACAGAAATCCAACACTTGCAGACAATACAAACGCCAAGACCTAGGCAGCCTCTCACCCAACAGTGCACAAAACAATTATTTTATGCATAACTAAAAATAAACTTCTATAGCAATTCCCCTTTTCTGTGTAAGCCAATAAAAAAAAATTGCTTTATCTCTACAGCACAACTTAACACTACGCTAGCAAAAGTATTTCCAAGAGGAGCAGTCACAAGAGTTGCTAATGCACAGGACTAAATGAAACCAAACATCTATCAAGCTTTTCACAATGTCTTTGGACAGCAGAAAAACATTATCAATGTACAACTATCTGGAATTCACTCATGATCTTCTGGGCTCCTCCAAAAGGGCTTGAGTCACTTCTTTGGTCTGACCTCTAAATCACACACAACTTTTCCTCCAGGTAGCTCCATAACAGAGTACAGTCGCTGGTAACAGGTCTTTGAACAGCTTTGGTTCATCAGTAGAGTGTTCTGGGAAGGGCCCAAGAGGCATCATCATGCTGGAAATCTGCAGAATTATTTGTGGACACTCTGGTACAGCAGAGGGAAGGACTGTTTTGTTACGGTAACATCAGCATAGCAGCTTGGTGACACTTTTCCCATTAGACATTTCTGGGTAAATTTTCCAGCTTTCAGACGAGGAAATAGAGGTAGAAGCCAGTATGTTCTCACTGGCCGAACAGGAAGTGCTTCTATGACTGATACCTTCTCCAGCGATTGAGGGTTCACTCTGGTGGGGGATCAGGCTATGGGGAGGCCCCCTGTCACCCTGGGCAGGTCTAGAAAGTCTCCTGGGCCTCTCTAGTTTGCTCATTATGATAAAAACATATAAGGTAAAGATTAACTTTTTTGTCCCTTGCAGTGCTAGAGTTCAAAGCCAGGGCAAGCACTCTGCCACTGAACCTCCCAGCTGGAATGTGTTATAGAAGTTTATTTTTAGTTGTGTTTAAAATATTGTTTTGTGACCTGTTGAGTGAGGGTCTGCCTAGGTCTTGCATTTTGTATTACCTGCAGGTGTTGGATTCATGTTGGGGAAATTGTTTGCTAATGATCTGCATATGGTAACAGTAGAAACCTGAGGCCTTCTGGATCAATAAAAATACCTGAGCTCAGATGCTCAGTGTTCCATTGTCAAGTATGACGCTTGCCATGATGCTGGTTCCCTCTGCTGAGGTCTGGCAGGGTTGACACCTGTGAAAATGCCTCCATGTCTTCCTTCCTGAGCTGCCCCAGCAGCAGCGAACAACTACACAAATGTTACTATTTTTTTTAATGTTTTTACTTTGTGTGTATGAGTATTTTGCCTACATGTATGTCTAGATTAGTGGTTTTCAACCTTCCTGATGCTGTGACCCTTTAATTTAGTTCCTCATGTGGGGATCCTCAATCATAAAATTTTTTTCATTGTTACTTCATAACTGTAATTTTGCTATTAATATGAATCATAGTGTAGATATCTGATATGCAGATGGTCTTAGGTGATTCCTAAGAGTCATTTGATCCCCAAAGGAGTCACAGCCTACAGGCTGGGAACCACTTGGTCTTAATACTACGTGCATGCAGTGCCTGTGGAGGTCAGAGAGGGCGCTGGATCTCCCAGAACTGTAGTAACAGATGTGAGTTGACATGTGGATGCTGGGAATTGAACCTGGATCTGCTGGAAGAGTAGCTAGTGCTTCTAATTACTGAGTCAACTCTCCAGACCCCAAATGTTACCATGTTAAAATCTACAGATTAGGCATTTTATATATTTACAATATTGAACAATCAGGAAGGCTACTTAGATCCAGAACATATTTGCCAACTCAAGAAAACCTTGTGATTATTAGGTAGCCTTTGGAAGTCTTTAAATTCCAGGTTTGCTCATGGTAGAGACAGAAGGTAAGAAGGCTGGGGAGCTGAGAGATGGCTTAGTGGCAAAACATTCACTGTGTAGGCAAGAGGATTGGAATTCAGATTCTCAGAAGCCACATAAAAGCTTGATATATATATATATATATCACAATATATGTAATATATATTAATATGATATATGTATCATATGCATAATATATATAATATATATTAATGATATATGTATCATATTAATACATATATTGATATATTATACATTAATACATATACCTACATATATGTATGTGTGTGTATGTGTATATGTATGTGTGTGTATGTGTATATGTATATGTATATATATATATATATATATATATATATACATATATATATATATATCCCACCTGTAATTCCAGTCTCAGAATGCAGAAATAGGGAGTTTCCAGAGCAAGCCAGCTAGTGAGATGAGCCATATCAATGAGCTCTGGGTTTGATTGAGAGACCCTGCCTCAATGAATAAGATGGGAGAGAGGATCAAGGATGACTTCTGACATCAACGTTGGGCCTTCACAGGCATGTGCTCACACACATGCAAACTTGCTTAGACACATGAAAAGAAGGAAAAGGTGGTGGGAAGTCACTTTCCAGATCTGTTTCCCACTCTGTTTTACATCAAGTCTGGTAAGACATAAATGCAGACACATGTTGAGATGTCTAGAGGCAAAGCACAGTTTGAGTAGATGACCTTGAACATTAAAACCATACCATTGTGGCAAACACCCGGCACCTCAGTTCAGCACTTAGGGGGCTGAAGCAGGCAAGTCATGATTTCAAGGTCAACATGAGTGACACAGTGAGTTTAATGTTAGCCTGGGCCACATAGCAAGACTGTAAGAAAGGGGGTTGGAGACTTTAATACTGCTACTAATGAGGCCCTCACGGATCACTAGTTCTAGTGATTTCTCTGAACATGATAGTAAAATATCATTTTGGTGGCCCTCAGGTTTCTCACGAATGGGGCTGGCTCAAGAGGTAAAGGAGCTTGCTGCCAAGCCTGAGGACCTGAGGTCAATCCCTGGGTCCCACATGGTGGAAGAAGAGAACTAACTTCCCCAAGCTGTTCTCTGACCTTCTACATGCACACTGTGACACACACACACACACCCATATGTATATCTATATATGTACAATCAGGAAGGCTACTTAATTCCAGAACATACTTGCCAGGAAATTTACAGGGAAAAAAAAAACTTACCGGAAATAAAATAAAAACATATATGGGTGTCTGTGGCTTTGATCATTATTGAAAGTCGTTAAAAAAAAATAATGCATGTTGGACTGGACAAACAGCCAAGAGTTAAAATGTCACACAAGCAGGAGGGCTGGGTTGGGGTCTCAGGACCCATGTACAAAGTGGAGCCGTTGCCATCCCGGCATTCAAGATGCGGAAACAGGGTCCGTGAGGGAAGCTGGCCAGCTAGATGTCGTACGCTGCTGTGTGGGCTCACCAAGAAAGACATAGAGGCATATTTCATAGGTGCAATTCCTGCAAGACCTCAGCAGAGGGAACCACCATCCTGGCCAGTGCCATACTAGATAGTGGAACGCTGTGTGTCCCAGCTCAGGTGTTTTTTATTGATACAGAACTCCTCAGATGTTCTACTGATAGCATGTGCAGATCATGAGTAGTCAAACATCCCCCAGAGAAATCTAACACCTGAGGACAATACAAAACACCAAGACCTAGGGAGACCCTCACCCAACAGTGCATAAAACAATTATTTTATACACAACTAGAAATAAACTTCCACAACATTTCCTCTTTTTTGTATAAGTCGTTGTCCAGGGTGGTTAGCACCATACTGGACAGTGTAACCCCAAGCTTCTCATTTCGGGAGTTTTTATTTGTACCTAAGCTCCTCAGGTGTTCTATTGATAGCACATGCAGATCATAAGTAATCATTTACATAAAGCTAACACCTGCACCTGAAGACAATGCAAAACACCAAGGTCTGGGCAGCCCCTTACGAAACAGTACATAAAACAACCATTTTAAATATAACTAAAAATAAACTTCATTTTCCCCTTTCTGTATAAGACAATAAACATTGCTTTATCTCTACAGCACAACTTCATACTACACCAGCAAAAGTATTTCCAAGAGGAGCAGTCACAAGGGTTGCTAATGCACAGGACCAAATGAAACCAAACATCTATCAAGCTTTTCACAATGTCTTTGGACAGCAGAAAAACATTATCAATGTCCAATTATCTGGAATTCACTCAATCTTCTGGGCTCCTCCAAAGAGCTTAGGTCACTTCTCTGATCTGACCTCTGTAGCACACACAGCTTGTCCTCCAGTTGGCTCCATTCCATTGCTGCTGGGGTTCTTGGTGGTCATCCCATGGTACTGGCATCTTCAGAACACTAGGATCTTTTGTGGCAAGTGGGCTGCACTTTCATCAGTAGCCTCTCCGGGGCTTTCTTCATGGTGCCAAGCCTCAATTTATCTGCATGACCCCTTCAATCTGGGCCTTCACCAAAGGCCTCTCCTGGCCTCTCACAGTAGTTAGAGGTGGAGGCAGGAAGATCAAGAGTTCAAGGTCATCTTCACTGACAGTAGTTTTCAGGCCAACAGAGACTATAACATGTATACAAATAAAAAAATAAAAACAGCAAAAAACAAACAAGAGAACACCTGACAGCTGAGCTGGGGGATGGCTCAGCGAGTGCCTGGGATTGATTCTGAGAACCCATATGTTTTTTTAATTAATTAATTAATTTGTTTTTTCAAGACAGGGTTTCTCTGTTGTAACTGTGGCTGTCCTGGGTCTCACTCTAGACCAGCTGGCCTGGAACTCACAGAGATTCACCTGCCTCTGCCTCCTGAGTGTTGGGATTAAAGCCAAGCACCACCACGGCCCAGCAAGAACCCATATTTTAAAAAACTAGAAAAAGATGTGGTGGTGCACACCTTTAATTCCAGCAACCTAGGAGGCAGATCTCTTTGAGTTTGAAGCCAGCCTAAATCACAATCGAGAGACCTTGTCTCTATATAAAGCCAGGCCAGGTGGTGCACATTAATCCCACCACTGGGGAGGCTAGCCGAGCCTACTAGACAAACATCAGTGAGAAAGCCTGCCTCAAAATGAAACAAAACAAACCTGGGATGGAGATAAGTCTCCAGTTAAGAGCACTGGTTGCTCTTTCCAGTACCCACATGGCAGCTTACAACTGTTCTAACTCTGGCTGGAGTTAGGGGATACAATGCCCTCTTCTGGCCGATGGGCACTGCATGCTCGTGATAGACAGACATTCATTCAGGATGACCATCCATCCATACACAGTTTAAAAAGGTTTTAAAAATAAAAACAAGGTGGGTAGCACCTGAGGAAGGCTGTCCAGGGTTATCCTCTGCCACACACAGGTACATCCTCATACACGTGTGTACTCACATGTACGAGCGTGCACACTACAAACACCTGCTGTAGAAAGCAAAAATTATGAATGAAAGGATCTTGCTGATGAGAACCTCACAAAGCTAAAGAAATGTTTTGTTTTGTTTTTAATAATGATAAATCTTTCAAAATCCCTGAAGTTCATAAAAACAAAAACAAAAACAACCGGAAAACACACATAGGTAAAAGTCTACAAGAATATCCAAACTTTTTTTTTAAGTGTTCAAAATCTTATTAATAATATATTCTTTTCTCATATAATACGCCCTGAGTCAAGTCCCCCTCCCTCTACTCTTCCCAGCTCCTCCCCACCTCCCTCCCGTTCAGATCCACTCCATTTCTTTCTCGAATTAGAAAAGAACGGGCTTTTAAGGGATAACAACAACACGTAACAAAGTAAAAGGTAAAACGAAAGCCGTTACATCAAAATCGAATAAGGCAAACGCCCCATTAGAAGGCACAGGAATCAGAGACTCGCATGTTCACACTCTCAGAAGTACCATAAAAATACTACACTGAAAGCTGTAATATACACGCAGGGAACCTGGTGCAGGCCGCGTGGGTCCTGTGTTTGCTGCCTCAGTCTCTGTGAGTTAATTAAAACATTTTGTATGGAAAGGAAACTATGACGAACTGGGAAGAAAATATTTACCCATACGTCACAGATGAGAGATTAATATTCTAAGCCAGACATGGTGGTATATACCTTTAATCTCAAGCACTCAGTAGGTATAGATGGGTAGATTTTTGTGAGTTTGAGGCCAGCCTGGTCTACATATTGAGTTCTAGGCCAGCCAGAGCTAAATAGTGAGACCCTAGAAAGAGAAAGAAAGAAGAAAGAAAGAGAAGAAAAGAGAGAAAGAAAGAAAGAAAGAAAGAAAGGAAGGAAGGAAGGAAGGGAAAGAAAAAAAGGGAAAGAAAGGGAGAAAGACTAGGACTGGAGAGATGGTTCAGCAGTTAAGAGCACCTGCTGCTCTAGTAGAGGACCCAGGTTCTATGCCCAGCACCTACATGACAGCCTACATCTGTAACTTCAGTACCAGGAGCCTTGCCTTAATGGGCATAAATTAGGTACACATATATACATGTAAGTACTCACATATACCCATAAAATAACATAAATCTTTAATAAAAAAATAATATTTTAAAGAGAGAAAATATGAATATTTAATAGGCTGCATCTTCAAATAAATATCTATATATTACATTTTTACAAAAAAGTTAATACTCCTATAATATAAAGAATTTTTAAATTTTGAGGAAAGAAGAAAAGGAAAAAAAAACGTTAACAAATAAATTAAGATTATTTTTGTGTTTCTGTGTAGGTATGCCACCCACCTGTGGGTGTCTGCAGAGGCAAGAAGAGATGTCAGATCCCCTGGAGCTGGAGTTACAAGCTGTTGTGAACTGCCTGACATGGGTGCTGGGCGCCAAACTCCAGTTTTCTGGAAGAACAGCAAGTGCTCTTAACCACTGAGCCATCTTCCAGAGTTCCCCCAACTTTCTCTGCATACATTATATACAAATGGTGTGTATGCTTGTTTGTATGAATGTTGGACTATATGTAGGTGCGTGTGTGTGTGTGTGTGTGTGTGTGTGTGTGTATAGCCAAAGCTTGATGTTGGATGTCTTCCTCGGTTGCTCTCCACTTTATTTTACAGAGATGGCTCCTAACTTGAACCAAAGCTCACCCATTTGGCTAGCCATTTTTCTCTAGACATTGCTTGTCTCTACCTCACACGCCCAGTGTTTACATGGGTCCTGGGGTTCTAAACTCCACTCTGCACACTTGTGTGGAACTAAACTACCTCTGCAACCCTGAACTGGTCTTTTAAAAATGGGCAAAAAGCCAGGTGTAATGGTAGAAACCTTTAATCCTAGAACTTTCAAGATAGGGACAGGCTGATCTCTGTGAGTTCAAGGACTGGTCTACATACCCAGAGCTGCATAGTGAGACCGTGTCTCAAGCAAACAAACAAAAACAACAGGAAAATGGGCAAAGAAAAACATAATTCACAAAATATAAAAGGTTCTTCTGCATGAGAAAAGTTGATCAACTCAGTAGAAATGCAAATTAAAACTACGTTGAGGATGGGGGCTGGAGAGACGGTTCAGTGGTTAAGAGTACTGCTCTAGAAAACAACCCAGGTTCAATTCCCAGCACCCACATGGTGGCTCACTACCATCTATAACTCTAGTTCCAGGGGACCCGCACCCTCTTCTGGCCTCCAGGGGCACCAGGCACACATGTAATGCAGGTAAAACACCCACAAACATTATGTATGGATACCCTGGAGATTTACAAGTTGAAGGTTATCCTTGGCACCATAATCAGTCAGTTCTTTATGTTATTATTTTTAACATACTGAGTTCAATGCCGACCCAGGAATGCACGAGATCTTGTCTCAAAAACAAACAAACAAACCACTACCTGACAAAGTGCTTGCTTAAAATGCAGGTATTATGATCAATACTCAGCACTGAAAAGAACAAAAACAGAAACCAAGATACGATTTCTCACCCATCAGCCTGGCAAAAGTTCAAAACCCGATGACACAGAGTTTATAGTAGCTAGGAAGACTACACACGCATTTATTCTGAGAATCTATCATAAAGATGCATATTTTTAATTTTTTAAGACTTTTGTATTTATCGTGCGTGTGGATGTGGTGTTTTGTTTGCATGCATGCATTTGCATCGCACGCAAGTTTGATGCCAGTGGAGCTCAGGAGAGAGCACTGAGTCCCCCAGAACTGGAGTTACGGATGGTTATGAGCCATCCATAACATGTGGTGCTTGGAACCAAACTCAGGCTGTAGTAGTAGGCTGCTGTGGCAGCCCAGCAAGGAAGACAAGGAGGCATTTCCATAGGTAGACACCCTGCCAGACCTCAGCAGAGGGAACCACCATCCCGGCCAGCGCCACACTCGACAGCGGAACCCCGAGTGTCTGCGCCCACGAGTTTTATTGACTCAGAACGCCTTAGGTGCTCTACTGACACCAAGTGCAGGTGATTGCCAATCAACACCCCCACAGACATCCATCACCTGCAGACAATACAAAACGCCAAGGCCTATGCATCCGTTTTTCCAACAGTGCACAAAACAATTATTTTAAACACAACTAAAGCATCTGCAGTTTTTTCTTCTGTTAAGAACCACCGCTCTATCCACATTGCCATGTTAGTTAACCATTTTAAGGGTAGAGCAGCTGGTATATTCTCAGCACTGGCCCTCTTTATAAATTCAGAAATTCAATAACTGTTGTGTCTAGCTTTTGGACAACCTGTACAGCCTGTGTACCCCTTTTATTAAGAGCATCTTCCCTTTGTGACCTTACTTTATGTACTGTTTCTGGGGTTGAAGAGACATTAATGAGTTCCCCATCGTTGTAATATGTCTGTTCCACATAATTTTGTAACTATGTCAGCCACATAAGGCCTTAACTTTCCTTTTTGGTCCTCAGGTCCCAAACATTTAACCCAATTCACACTTTGCTTTATGTGGAATAATTCTCCAGTCCCTCTAAACTGTGTGGATGCTTCATGAAGGAGCCAACCTGAATTCCACGAGTCTTGAGAGGTTATTGTTACATCCACACCGGTGTCCACCAACCTTGCAGCTTGGTTACAACCTTTTTGCATGTGACCATGTCTTCCACAGTTAAAGCATTGGACATTTTGGTATTTCAGCCCTCCAACTATAGCTTGTCCTATTACAGCGGCCGTGTAAGTACTGGAACCAATGCCTGCAGCAGCTGGCAGCCATTGATCCAATGGTGCGGAATTAGCTTTCTCTCTCTCTCTCTGTCTCTCTCTCTCTCTTTTCTTTTTCAAGACAGGGTTTCTCTGTTGTAACTCTGGCTGTCGTGGAACTCACTCTGGAGACCAGGCTGGCCTCAAACTCACAGAGATCCGCCTGCCTCTGCCTCCTGAGTGCTGGGATTAAAGGCGTGCGCCACCACCGCCCAGCCAGAATTTGCTTTTAATGGCCTTAAAACTTTCTTCCACTCTGTGTTTGCATTTTCAAATGCCCTGGTCTCAATCAGCACCTGTCTCGCTTCAGGGACTAAGATGGCTCTATTTACTGCTGGAGTTAATCTTTGCAAAATGTCAGTGAAAGCTTCACTTGAGCCTTGTATGAGTTTTGTGAATGAGGTGAATTTTTTTTCCTGGTTCCTCTACTTTTTCCTAAGCTTGTAAAGCTGCTCAATGACATTATTCTATAGTCAAGTCATTAAACTGAATCTGTTCTTGTAATTCAGCATACCGATCCTCACCAAGGAGCTGAATCTGGGTTATATTTATTCTTCTAGCTCTATTCTGCTGTTCCATGCTGATTGCTTCTTCTCTATAACAAGTTAACCATTGAAGCTGAGGACCTGCCTCCAGTATAGCTGATATTAACCCTTTCCAATGGAATACGACCACCCAGGGCTGCAGTGCCCAGTTATTCGGCACCTGCTCCACATAGGGTGAATACATGTCATATGACTACAGCTTCCTTCAATCATCTTCAATCACTCATTTCTACCGGACGCCATCTGATTCCATTATAACCTTGGGGTTATCCTGATCAGCTGGAACGTGCTGGCTCACTACCGGAAACACGGGGGGTGACTTAGTGACCCCAGGCTGCTTTTCTTCCACCTCAGGTGGCACTGAGGATTCACAACTGGACTCCTCTTTTGAGAAGGGCTGCCTCTTCTGATCGTTTCCTGTGCAGACTCTTCCCTTATATCCTAACAGGACCCTCATCCTGTACAATGTCCTCACTCTTATCTACTCTGGGAAAATTCTTCTGTCACTGAGAGTGAACCCAGTGGTGTTCCCGGTTCTTCATTTTGTGTTCCCAGACCCTCAGTTTTTCCCTTCTCCACCCTAATTTCCCCCATATTCCTATTGGCACCACCAATTCCTCCTTTCTAATTTCCCCTTTATTTCTTTTAGTACACTGCCAATTTTTTAAAAAATAATTTCCTTTTTTAGAAGAGGAAGAAGAAATTGAGTCCTTTAGTTCTTCCTTTTGCTCTGTTTTCCTCCCTTAGACCTTTCCAACCCTCCCCTGCAACTCTTCTAGTTTTCTAGTAACTTCCTTAATCATTTTTGTGAAGAAACAGAAGAAAAAGGGGGGGGAATCACCACAGAAAGCAGAGCACTGTATATCCCGGTGCTGACAGCCGCTGTTAATACTTTGCTGGCCTCGAACACAAGCATCCACCTCTTTGTCCTCTGCCTTTCCCTCTACTACATTTGAAATAAAATTTCTCATCCTTTTTTCTAATCCTTATTTTCCTGCCTCTTGTTTGGATGCCGCTTTTAAATGAACTCTGGCTCCTTATTTTGTAACTGAAATCTGCTCCCCTGGTTCTCCTGCCCTGAGAACTGTTTTCTTGCCTCACGCTGGAGTGCCTCTTCTAACTGAATGTCACTGTGACAGATTCCTAACTTGTAACCAAATCCTAATTTGTACAGATTCCCATTTGTGCCTTTTTTTTAAATTTTACTCTCACTAGCTCAGGAAAGATAGAAAAGAAAGAGAGCAATCTTCACAGCCCTTTTTGGCTGTCCTTATCTGTCTGAAGCCTGGAGAACCGGACTGGCTTCTATCTGAGAGCACTGAACTAACATCATCTTCTATCCCACTGTCACTCCAACTGCCACGGCCTGTTTTATATCCTCAGCTGTTCCCAGAAGTCCAAGCAGCATCCAATCATAAGGAAGGCTGCAAAAGATCCCACTACACTTGTTATCTGGGGGCCTAGCTTTCCATCAATAAATCACCTGGGTGATCAGGCTGAGGGGAATCAGTTGGCAGTTCAGTTCGGTCTAGAGCTCAGCCCAGAGGTTCAGAGGCTGTTCCTTCTGCCATGGAGAAATCAGGCTTGAATAATGGAGAGTGTCTTCCTTGTCATTACTGAACTGACATATTGTGCGTCTACCCCCTGGCTAACTACATTCACACCCAATTCTAACTACACTGTTCCATCCGCCAAGTTGAAGCACATACTTCCCACATACCATACAAAGCACTCAGCTGCTTGACCCAGACTGTTCATCCAGATCGAGGTTCTTAGAATGTGACCCTCAGAAGAGCAGCCTTAGAAGGCAGGCTGTACTCTGGATTGGATAAGAGTCTCCATCCTGGCTCAGGAGATTGTGTTGAAGAGTGGTTTTCAGGCCTGGCAATGTAGCTCAATTGTATAGTCCTAGCTTGTTACTGCAGTGGGTGTGGGTATTATCCCCAGCACAATAAAAACAACTGGAAGAACTCGAACGAGCTAATCCTGATGGCAAATGCCTGCAATCCCAGCACTCAGAATGACCTTCATACACATTAAATCATCAGAGTCCATTCCAGATTAATTTCTTGTTTCCTTTCTTTTTTAAAATTACATTTATTTACTCTCTCTCTTCGTTCGTGTGTGCGCGTGTGTGTGCATGTGCCACAGTACAAATGTAGAGATCAGAGGACAACTTGAGGGAATTGGCTCTCTCCTTCCACCATGTGGATCCCAGATCCTGAACTTAGGCCATCGGTTTTGGTGGAAAGGGCCTTAACACTCTGAGCCATTTTGCCAGCCCTAAATCCTTTCTTGAAGCCCATGATTTGGCCACACTGAATGGTCAGTTCTAGAAGGGGATACCCTAACCCCTTACCCTCTCGACTGCAATGCTAGTTAGTCCTTGTCTTCTGCTTCCGTCCAGGTCCATGTCACTGTGCTGCTTTTGCTGCTGTTGCCCGTCCTCCATCTCCTCACACACCTGAAGCCAGCCTGGCGGTGTCTCTGCTACCACCACGGCCGGCAGAGTAAGAAGTCAGTTCAGTTTAACACGACTAAGCAGCTGGGAGTCTGACCTGGAGTGGTTTATTTTAGGTATATTGAAGCACAGCACAATTTGGTGAGAACCTCTTTTGATGATAGTTAACCCAATATCATGTGTACAATAAAGCACACATAAACCTCCTTGAGAAACAAAGTGAGCTGAAGAAAGATTGAATGTGACTACATCAAAACTCTTTGTGTAAAGTACGTGTGACACCTTCCATAAAGAATAAGTTCAGTTCTGTAGACTGACTGAGAAAAACAAGCTTATGATCAGGGACTGGGGGAAGATCTGGTGTGGCCACAGAGATAGTGCAAGGGTCACCAAACTATTAGCCACATCTGCTCCCACCCTTCTGGGTGGGTAACAGGCTGTGCAATGAACCTAGAGGTGGAGATGGATAGAAGCTGAAGTCAGGTGGCCTCTAGCTGTTGGGACTCTTGAAGCACGTGGTCAGCTGCGCTAGTACCTAGGAGTAAGCAGAATCACTGTATTTGTGTTCATTTTACTCCAGGCCTACCAAATAGTTCTCTCTCTCTCTCCCTCTTTCTCTCTCTCTGCTTCTCTTTGTTTTTAGAGACAGGGTTTCTTTGTGTAGCTGTGGCTGTTCTGGAACTTGCTCTGTAGACCAGACTGCCCTCAAACTCAGGCGTGTGCCACCACATCAGGCTGCACAATGGTCTCTTAATTAAATTGATGACAGCAGGAATAGAGGAAATGATAAACTTAGGATATTGTAAAGGAAAGTAAATGCAAATGAATGGGCTTGTATTATGCATAATTCAGAACTGTAACTCTTCAATTCTTCATATACATATGTGTGCCTGAGTGTGTGTGTGTGTGTGTGTTGTGTACATGGAGACCAGAGGTTGACATTGGGTGTCTTCTTCAGTTGCTCTGGAGCTTACTGATTGAGCTAGATTGACTGGCCAGCAAGCTGCAGGACTCCTCCAGTCTCTATTTCCCTGTGCTTGGATTACAGGTTCTTGCTTTCTTGCCTGGATTTCATGTGTGTGGTGCGGTTTGAACTCAAGTCCTCAGGCCTGCGTTGCAAGTATCGAGCATTTACGTATCGAGCCATCTCCTTAGCACCTCTTCTTACATTTTAACCCATAGGCCCAAAGCCCTAAGGAACCTGCAACAGTGATATCAGCCAAACTGTCAAGCACAGATGATGCCTAAGACTCTCTGTGTTAATTTTTACAACACCCTCAGCGAAGATTATTATTAAGAAATCTAAGGGATAGTCGCTAAATACTTGCCTGAAGTCGAATTATTGCAATGTGGTAAAATAATGATTATTGAATTTGAATTTGGTATAAAGGAAATTGCATGGTAGCAGACGCCGTCTCAGGAGATGTGAGTGAATGCTCACATAACAGGGTCATAACAGGAATGAGTGATTGAACCAAACCTGAAGAGCAAGCTGTTTGTTTGAGACCGACCCTCATTTATATCAGAGTTAATTCAAAATTGGCACAGAGCTAAGACTAACCTTGAATTTGTGATCCCTCTGTCTCCCCATTCTATGTGGTAGGACTTCAGGAGTATGACACAATGTCATGCTACAATCTCGTGTCTTTTATGCTAATGAGTGGTTCAAGTGTATCATCTTTTTTTTTTTAATTTAAAAATCTTTTATCCTTGCAATTTGTCAAATTGACAGCTAAAGCTAACTATGAATTCCTAGAGTCATCCAAGAAGAGAAAAACCTCAACTGAAGAATTTCCCAGATAAGATTGGCCTCTGAGCGAGGCGGTGGTGGCGCACGCCTTGGATCCCAGCACTCGGGAGGCAGAGGCAGGCAGATCTCTGTGAGTTCGAGGCCAGCCTGGACTACAGAGTGAGTTCCAGGACAGCCAGAGTTACAACAGAGAGACCCTGTCTCGAAAAACCAAAAGAAAAAAAAAAAAAAAAAGAAAAAAAAATGGCCTCTGGCCATGTCTGTGAAGCATTTCTTTGTTGCTTATTGATGCAGGAGGGCCCAGCCTGCTGCAGGTGGCGCCTTCCCTGGGAAGGTGGGTCTGGCTGCCTAAGAAAGCAGGCTGAGCAAGCCAAGGGGAGCAAGCCAGTAGGCAGCACTCTCCGCGGTCTCTGCCTCAGTTCCTGGCTCCAGGTGTCTGCCGTGAGCTCCTGCCCTGGCTTCCCTGGTTGATGGACTGTTAATATGTATTCCAAATAAAGCCTTTCCTTCCCGTGTTACTTTCAGTCATGGTTTTTATCACGGCAACAGAGAAGCAAACCAGGGTACAATTTTAAACATGGAATGAATTCTCAACAATTCATTTTTCATGATTTATAAAATATTTTAAGAGAGACTCAACTCTTGTAAGTTGTCTTCTGATTGCTACACATGCTCTGTGACACCCTCATGCGTGCACCCACACACATACATCACACAC